>JAODAC010031445.1:0-14617 GCA_027575185.1 Mimaenictus wilsoni
AGACACACAGATGCTCCCAGGTATCCACCCCACCTCGACATAACACACATTCCATATATTCGTTCCCCATCCACACCCTTCTTCCCTGATCCTCACTCCCACACCTTGCCCTGGCCATAACCCGTTCGTCGTCGGCGCCCATTCTTTGCTTGGCGATATACTTATAAGGTCGTACATATTATGTTTCCATGGATAGAAAATCGAGCAAGTCCTTGGTACAATTATAAGCGATTATAAATTACATCATCCGCATTCAGCATTGATGAAGATTGGGATAAAAATTATTGTAACTCCATAAAAATACAAATGAAATGCACTATTTCATTACTGCATTCGTGAAAAACCACCGAAAAAAACTCTGTTATGAAATATTATAATCGGGCAAGAACTTGGTGCAAGTACAATTGATTATAAATTACAACGATTCATCCATATTCGCCTTTGGTGAAAATTGTGAGGGAAATTATGTGGATGAAAGTGGTGATAATGTGGGCCCAAAAGCTTGTAACTCCATAAAAATGCAAATGAAATGCAGCATTTCATTACTGCATTCGTGAAAACAGCCGAAAAAAACACTGTTATCAAATATTATATCAAGATATATTGAACCAAACCTAACCTAAATTAACCTAACCTAACCAAACTGCACTAAGGTATGAGAATTAGGAACATGTAAAGATCTAGTTATTTTGAACTCATTCCTTCATCTAATGATTTGTAATTGTACACCAAATAAATGTACAAGGGTATGCAGTAAAACTCCCGAACACACTTGCAATAGACTTTAGTAGATTGAAAAACAAAATAATCGGTGCTCAAATATGCTTTTTCGATAACATTCGGTAGAGAACATTAGGACGAGTTCATTCAGGAATCTTACCTAGAACCCACTAAAAGTGCTTTCAAAACAAATGTGTTTAAATGTTATAACTATGTAACTTTATGAATATACCCGCACCTTAACACATAACTTCATCATCAAGTTTACGTTTACAAAATGCGATAAGAATTATATCGATACTCTTTACACGTAAAGTTTATCGCGCCAATAAAACTGGCGAAAATGACGCCTGATATAAAAACCCAACGAAGGTTAAGAACCAGTTATCTCATCATCCCGTTATATCATTACATTCATCCACATCCACATCCACTCATTGCAGATTCGACATGCGATGTGCGTGCACACACGTGCATTTCGCACGAGCGCGCCTTTTTGCGCCTTACACGACAGCGTGAGGTGCAATTTTTGTAAAATAATTACGCGTAATTTCCCCTGAGGAATGGGCCACTGGTTTCTGCAGCCTCATCAGCCATCACAAGCCGCACGCAATTTCCATTTTAACCGCGGCCGATTTTGAAGCAGGGCAATAAAAAATCGCAATTAAATCATCCATTATTTATTGGGTAACATTTTAAGACGTCACAAATTGCATTTATGCAAGTATACTTGCAGAAAGTTGTATTTATGTATGGTTGTTCGGTTGGTATGCAAGAAATACCCTTCATGGAAGTGGTTGATTAGTGATTAATGATTAGAGCTCGTTAGGCGATGTGAAAAAGGCTAGAAAGCCGTGGGTGAAATGTTTGTACGTGACAAGAGATAAGTTACATGCAAATATGCAAATTATTTATTGATAAATTCGCAGGGAGAAGGGAATTTCTTAGGAAAAACGTGGGCGCGTGAATACATTTAAGTTAGACACGCTAGTTGATTTAGTTTAATTAATTACCTTCATTAAAATAAGTTTAGTGTGTTATTATTCACAATACATAGTGAACATGTTATTTACAGCAATTATACTTTTATTAGACATATTTAAAAAGCGCCACCTATCGGGAAATTGTTAAAGTTTATTCTTTTATATCATTCATTTATGAATACTCAATATATTGAGTTATTGAGTGTTTATAAATGATTATCGGGGTTTTAACGCTTTGCAGTTTTTATTACATGAAACTTACAGTTGTGAATAATATATGAAATGAAAGAGCAACTCAAACAGTTTTACCTTGAAGCTTATAATTATTCAATGTAAGCTCATTTCGTGATCTGTAGGCATTTTCAATTAAAGTAACCAAAGGCGAAATGGATTTAATTGTAAGCGCTTCTATATAATTTTCCAACAATTGCCACAGGTTTTGTTAAATCCCGAGTGGCCTTCCGAACAAATTTCGTCGGATATACATGAAAGTCTCTCTGAACACTTTGTTCAGTAACCCTAAGTCGTCCCTTACTGTTTCCCGTATGAATTCCCTCTGCAAATTCAGTAGAAAATGAAAGTAACAAAAAAAACGACGACTAGTGAATAAAAAGCTCGCTGCTCCTGCAGTTTTCAAAATACGAAGTACATCAAGCTTGCATCTAAAACTGTTTGAGTTTCTCTTTCATCTCATATATTACTCATAATTACAGGTTTCATGTAACAAATTCTACAAAGCTTTAAAACGCCGATATTCATTTGTAAACACTTCGTACATTATGTATATTACTCTGCATAAAATAACACCTCATTATTTCCAATTTTTAAAAGATTAAACGAACAATAGAGACTAATTATACATAAATAAACTTAATAACAGCTAATTAAAGCCGTAAAATAAACGTTTTTAATGTTCTGTCTTTATGCACTGTTGATTTTCCGTCTACAACCAATATTTAACATTCAACCGTACACCAATCGCACCAAGCTCATTGAAAAGCATACAATCGTGTAATCGTCCTGTCATCGAGCGTGTAATTATGTTAATTCATCCCTATCACTCTCTCATCTCCATCCATCTCATTCAAACATTGAAAACCTTTGTTCGAATTTCCCAACCGCTTCACCGCTCAACGTTTATTCAGTTTTCCATTTCATCGCACAAATATTTTCACATCGTTTATTTTTCCACTTCGTTCCTTTTTTTTCAGTGCGTATTATTTGTTCAATATCGTGTGACATCTGTAATTCCTCCTCAATTGAATACGATGTAATATTACACTGAACAAAACAGGAATTTCCATGATTTCACTTGTATTTTTCATCATTTTGTGTTTTTTGCCGCAATTATATGAGCTTTATCGAGGATTATACGTTGATTTTGTTGGCGAGTTTATTATTATGCGCTCTTTTTTATTGAATTGTAACGCTTAGAGTAATGGGATTTTTTAAGAGGCATGAAATTGGATGCCGGCAATTTGCATATGAATAATAAATCCCCATCGGATTGCTATTCCGGGATGATATGGGAGTGTGCGAGGCGCTGGCACTGTTTGGATGTGTCAATACGGCAATACAGCAGCGATTTATAAACCCTGATGTCGCTTATCATTATTATTTCATGCCGTTATCACATATCACAAAACATGCACATCACACATTCGTCATCGTATAGTTCGTACGGTACAATTCATCGTAGAGTTTACTGAAAAAAAAAACTATTTTTATTGTTTATTATAGGGATGGATATAAAAATGCGTTAATAAAGTGAAATATTAGCAAATTAAGAATAATAAGCCCACCTGGGCAGCTCAGTTGGTAAGGTTTCAGTCTACCACGCAGGAGGACGGGGTTCGAGTCCTCGGGATAGGCACCCCACTACTGTGAATTTATTATTAAATAAATTCACACTAAAATCACTTTATTAATTCACGTTACAAATTCACACACTCTTAAAATCACAATATTAATCCACACCGACAACAAAAGGCACAACTCAACAATCGCAATGCGCAAATCACAAAAATACAACACGCACACACAAGAAAATTCCACTCACACACAACAAGAAGCCACAACATCACAAAAATAACAACATCAAAAAATACAAAAACAAGAAATCTCAATAACTTGTAAATATGTACAAACACAATGAACATATGTATCCAGGCTGAAGGACCAGTGAAGGTCGGTGGCCAGGTCTCCGGACCGAATACAAAAAAAAATAATAATAATAAATTATAATTACAGAAATACCGAATTCTTAATAGATTTAACCTATCGAATTTTATATCAATTGACCCAGAAATTGAATGTGAATTCATTAAATCATTGAATTTTAAATTTTAAATTAAATTTTAAGACGACAAAATTATTTTTCCGGAAAAACATATTTTCAGATAAGTTATTATAAACAAGTTGTGTCTTGAATCATCGGAATTGGGCTGCGAACGTTTTTTTTCAGAGATGTTTTACATTCTCGGACGCACTACTACCATCATATTGACATGAAGTATGACTGCTTTGAGACATATCAATATGAATACATAATCATCGGCAGGTAATTTTTTAGGATGTTAATCACGAATTGCAATAATTAGACAGAGAAAATGATGAATGCCTCCGACAGGACTTGAACCGGCAATGAACCACCCCGTATGTCAAGTACTGTGTGTTACCAACTACACCACGAAGACCCACATTAAATCGTCTGCATTATTATATTAGCTTTCAGTTCCAGTTAAGCTGAACGCCACGATTGAATCATAGGATTTGGGCTGCGAACAGCGACATTCGTAGTAACTAAACTTGCCCTTTTAGTTACTACAATTCGACAATGTATACATCTCTTAACAAAATGTTCTGCCTTCGTGGTGTAGCTGGTAACACGCCATACCATACAGGGATTGCAGGTTCAAGTCCTGTCAGACTTCATCATTTTCTCTTTCGAATTATTCCAATTCGGAGATTAAGATCCTAAAAATTGCCCACCGATGATTATTTGTTCATATTGATATGTCAAAGGCAGCTTCGCTGCAGTCATACTTCATGACAATATGATGGTAGTAGTGCGTTCGAGAATGTAAAACAACTCTTAAGTTATGTCTTGTTAAGTTGTGCAAGTACGAAGTCAACTGACGCCGACGGGCCGCGAAGTACCCAAAGTCGAGTGAGCTTACTTTTTCGAGACTCGAGTCAAGACTCGAGAGCTTTTGGTCTTCTGATCGCTGAATCGACTTAGGTATGTCCGCTTCCATTGAAACCAAAGTAATACAATTCCGACGTAATGAATTCTCTTGAAGATGCTATTAGAGTGTAAAAATCGAGTACCCTCTATAAAATTTTCCCCAAATCATACGTGCCAGCCCAGGGTTTAAATAATTATATAATAATAAGAAGCTGGTATATTTTAAATAAATCGTACATGAGCATAGTATAATCCTAATGACACCTTCATAATGAAAATAGTACGGCACATCTTATAAAACGCTGCTTAACTTACTTGTCACCATCTAACAATATTACTGAAAACTAACAAACACTATTATCCTTTAGAAATTATTTTCATTGCAATTAAACTTCCGTAAAACACTTTATTGATTGTCTTCTACTAATTTAGCTAAAATATTGTAATTTGAAATTAAAAAGTTGGCACTGATCTATCAATTGACATTGTAAAATGTCAAATTATGTTTAAAATCACATTGCCTTAACATATTCACTTATACCAATATATTAACATATTAATATATTATTATATTACAATATTAATATATTAACATATACCACTCTGTAACTGTTTTCCCTTATTCCAAGTCTCTAAACTATCCAAAACAAACGAATATCAAAGGTAAACAAGTGTCAAATATATTCTGAAATTATTTCAACAAAAATACGTGGAAATACGAAAAATACGTCCTCATATATAGACTTGCCAAAAAAATTAGGAAAACCCGTTTCTCCGGGTTTCCGGGTTTTGTAAATTTGAGGGTTTATTCTGTTACGGTTTTGTCTGTGAAGGCCCGGGTTTAATATTCGTTTACAGCGCCACCTAGTGAAATATAAAAGGACTATACGCATGAAAGTTTTATTTTCAATAGCTATTAAAAGCATGTATATAAATAAAAACAAAAAAATAAAAACAAAAATTTGGAAAAAGATAAATTCAATTACCAATATTCTCAAAGAGAATGGCTATTCTCATTTTTCCAAATATGCACGAAATACAATCACTGGTCAACGTGAGGAAAGATTGAAGGCTTCGTTCGCTAGTACCACAAAGAAACATGTTAAAACACGAGCTGATTCATCCCGCAATCGCGGGAGCAATTAATCGCTGTTGTTTTAGTGACAAGTATCAACAAGCTCTCGCGGACTCGCCTCGATTTCGGTTTGGAATCAGAATCAAGCAATAGTGGGGCGTTCTCGCGTCGATTCCGGTTCAAAGAACAGAATTTTAGCTTCATCTAGTAGTGGAACGCAACCGCGTCGGTGCTGGAAGATACTTTCAAGATTAGCTGATTCTGGTATAGAACCCGAAACTTTTACGAAAATCCGAGTTAACCTCTTGAAAGTAAAAGCCCTGTTTAACCCGACTGACAAGGCGGAAAACCGGGTAACCCGGAATTATCGGGTACCCTTGACATACCTAGCGTTCACGCGTCGATTGTGGTTCATGAAACAGAATTTTTAGTATCATCTAGTAGTGGGACGCAACCGCGTCGATGCTGGTATCGGAACCCGATACTTTCAAGATTAGCTGTTTCTGGTATAGAACCCGAAACTTTTACGAAAATCCGAGTTAACCCCTTGAAAGTAAAAGCCCGGTTTAACTCGATACTGACAAGGCGGAAAACCGGGTAACCCGGAATTATCGGGTACCCTTGACATACCTAGCGTTCACGCGTCGATTCCGGTTCATGAAACAGAATTTTTAGTATCATCTAGTAGTGGGACGCAACCGCGTCGATGCTGGTTTCGGAACCCGATACTTTCAAGATCTGCAGATGCTGGTATAGAAACCGAAACTTTTACGAAAATCCGAGTTAACCCCTTGAAAGTAAAAACCCGGTTTAACCCGATACTGACAAGGCGGAAACCCGGGTAACCCGGAATTATCGGGTACCCTTGACATGCCTACTCATATATTCCAAAATGAAATATTCAACAAGCAAAATCAAGCCGTCAAAGTAACAAAATTAAATTTGCAACAAAGTAGCATGCTAATGATCAAGTACCAAGCATGATAAAACGACCTATTCAAATATTTGCTGCAACTATGTACAAGGTGCGTATAATTTATATAATAACATATAATATATTCACAGATAATGTATTCACGCCTAAATTCATAACCATTGAATCGAATAACCCGTATTATTACCATTAGGATACGCATTTATAGCGATACGCATCGCCTCACATCGTATTACACCGACCATCAACACACGACACACACACACACACACATACACCCATACACTCGGTCGGACGCAGAAAATAATTCTACAATATCAAATTGTAAATAACTCTCGACATTTGATTGCTGCACCCATATGCATGTGGCAGTGATACTATTTCGCGTAATCCGATTTTCGCTGCGTATTTTCCACGCATATAAAAGCCGATAAACGATTGCCACAATCGCAATCAATTTGTAAGACTCTCGCTTTGTGCATTTTCCAATAAAACCCGCCCACGTGCAGTCGAACGCGTGCAGCAATCTCGAAGACAGCGTTTCGCACACAAATCGCGACGCTACATAATTATATCCGGAAATAAGCATTTAACATACTCGACGCTGGCATACTTAATGCGATTTGTTAACGATCGCCGACAATATCCATAATTTATCGGTGTAAACCTACGCGCAAAGTTTTGTGTCTTTTTCAAGTAGCTATAAATCGCCTTTTTTTCCAGACTGTCACCATTGATATGGCGGTTAAATAAGTCGTTAACTACAACTTACTTGGAATTACGTTGCGTTTTAAAAGTAATATCGGCAATTAATCGATAAATCTCATGTAAAGCGATATTATTAATGAGTTGGCGCGGTTGATTGACACTTGAAATTAATTACGCGCTATTCGTGTGGAAAATGAGATGGAAATTAGGTCGAATGCGTATTACGCAATTGCAAAGTTACTTAATTTAAGTGGTAATAAGTAAGAGTTGATTGCTTAAATTCTAATCAATTATTGAAAATGTCGTGCGTAATAGACGAGTATTTAAACGATTAATTATAAAGACTATATTTATATAGAGCTCACCTGGGCAGCACAGCTGGTAGTGATTCGGCTTAACACGCAGGCGAACGGGGTTCGAGTCCCCGAGGTGGGCACCCCACATGTGCGTATTTATTATTGATAAAAATTCACACAAAAAATCACTTAGAAAATTCGCGCAATTAAAATTCACTCATACAAAAATCACAATCAAGAACCATTCAACAATCGCAAGCGCAACTCACCGAAAATAATAACCACAAGAAACCACTGGCTGCATTCACACTATCACTCTACATCATGATCCAATATCAACAGCACAACAATAACAACAACATCACATTTACAATCGCAATAACTTGTAAACAAAAATAAACAATAAAACAGATAAAAATGTATTCCAGGCCGAAGGACCAGTTAGGTCGATGGCCAGGTCTCCGGACCAAATACATTATTATTTATTTATTTATATAGAATATAGTCGAGTGTGCGTTTTGATCTTATGACTGAAGTAAAACATCAACACCAAAATACTCGCTTCAGCCTTTTTGTAAAAAAATAATGTATATATTTTAATGGCTATCAACCCTAAGGTTTTTCCGCCGTGTTGGTACATATAGTTATGTTTCTTGGTCCAAGACGTTGAAAGGATTTGGTGGTTTTATATTCGAACACGCCGAAATTTACAACAGAACACAAGAACACTTTATTCTTAAGTGATTTCGAATTAGATCGTGAATCAAGAATAGGTGATTCTTAAACTTAAGGCAAGAATAGAATGAATTTTATTTACAATGAAATGTTTGAGGAAGACTTTTATCTTCCCCACGCAATTGCCTAGATGCGCAAGTGATGGATGCGTAGTCGTCCGTGGAGGTGGAGATGGTACAACTTAGTTGCCGCCATCTATTGGGTGGTGACGTAACTATATATATTTGTATGTTTATAATTTTGTGTTTACAATTTGTGTTGTTTTTGTTGTGCAGTAGTTATTGTGTGGTAGTAGTTGTGTGTTGCATGTTGAGTGTTGAGTGTTGAGGGTAGAATATTGGGTGTTGAATGTTTTTAGTGTTGTGTTTGTGGTAAGTTGTGGGCGAATAATATTCACCCGGTGGATAGCCCACCTCGGGGAATCGAACCCCGTACTCCTACGTGGTAAGCGGAGATGCTACCACTATGCTGCCCAGGTGGGCAGCCTTTTTTTATCATCCAAAGGTGGTTTCACCAATTTTCTTGATATTAGACTGACAGTATATGCTGTCAGTCTAATATCAATATCAATAAATATGGGCTAATTCCAGTTATAAGATACAACAATGCACTTGCTACGTCTCTAATCAGGTAATGATTTCATTTAGGGTCAATTTGTTTTTGTTTGAGTTTACCGAGCATCGACTACTACTACGACTATGGTCATTAGCTCTATTCAATTCTGTTTCTGTTTTTCGGTTGTATAGCGTTTTAACGCCTTCCGAACACGTTAGCTTTCCCCCCGCTCGATCGGGTCTCGCCGTACGTGAGTTAGCATATGAGGTTCTTTTACGGGAATGAGTTGCATGCCCATTGTCCAACCCTCCTCCTTATTCAGGACTTGGGAAGGTGTGGAGTACGAGATATTAATTATAGCGACACCGGGAATCGAACCCGGTACGTTTACAACGCCTGTGCGTAACCTTTACGCCACGCACTCCACTGTATTCAATTCTTTTTCAATGTAATTAGTCATATTAGACGCTAATACTATTGATTAATCTGGGGTCAATTACTCTTCGTAATGAAATAATAAGAAGATTAACCTTTAAATCAACGAATAATAGTTAGTTTAAGGTAAGTAACTCCACCTATCGGCACTTCTAAGATCTACCAATCAATTTTGCCTCTTAAGAACGGTTTTGTATTAAATTTCTTTTATTTTGATTAGAATACTAATCAATTGTTGAAAATATCGTACGTAATAGATCATTTAAACATAGTTATAACATATTTAAACATAATTCATAGAAGAAATCAGGAGAAATTTGAATAAACGACTCTTGGAACTTTCGATACTAGTTTGAGTAAGGTTATGCTTTGTTTGTTTTAATCTAATGTCAATTTCACCTTCATAAAGCAATAATAACAAGGTTGACCTTTAAATCAACGAATACAAATCATTTTAACTTATGTAGCACCATCTATCGATACTTCTCTGAACAACTACGTAGTTTTAGCACTTAAGAAGTGAACTGTTCTGCTATTAAAATTCTATAATTTACGTTTACACCTTCATTTTTATTCGTAAAATCAATGAGTAGGTGTAATAAGATGTAGGTGTAATAAGGTGTAGGTGTAATAATAACCGAGGATAATTTAATAACTTTTCGAGCTGTACAAGGAAGATAATAAAACGATGCTTCAAAAAATTCTTAATTGAATTATTATTGCCGCACTTTGTGGCCAACGAATGCGGTTATGTTTGCGCAGACACACAGGAAGACTGCGGCTAATTGTGTAAAGTATGAATGCGTGTACTGTTCGGGGTTCGGGCAAAAGTTCGAAGCGGATGAGTGGGCGGCGGCATGTGTTCGCGAGCGCATCTTCATTCCTCATCACACACATTTGCCCGCACACGCGGGGCCACAACAAGCCTCCACGTCGACGGTGGATTTCACGTTAATTCAATGAATTATGCATACATGCATGCGATGCACTTGTGCGCATCGGAGAGCTTGTGCTCGTCGGATGAAATATCCGCTGCGTACTTTGTTTCGACGTGAATGTGCGTGTAGTTATTAATTTACGTATGTTAATATGGTCATAACATTTAACTTTATGCCTTCGCGAGTTGTACGCGACGAGTTTTAAGAGTTTACGTACATGTTTTGACTCATTGTCCTTTCTTTTTTCTCTGATTATGGGAAAATTGTTGGCAAGCGGTGCTTTTAATGGGATATTAAAAAGGTATAGGATTCAAGATCAGTTTGAGATTTGCTTTATAGTGGTCAACTTTGTTGTGTTTTTAAAATGTTTGTAAAAATGGATGTACATTTTAATTCAGAAAAACATCGTATTTCCCAGGTTAAAAATTAATGATTTTCATGTTTTTTTTTCTCAGGGACTGTATCTCAAATTGCATTGAATTTTCGATGGTAATTTAGTACAAAATTCATAAACACAAAGCTTTTTTTAAATCGATATATAAGATATACGTGAATACAATGTTATATCGCCGCATTTTTTGCTCAGCTGCGTACGCTGTAGCCTCCATAATTTTGCTCAAAACCGGAAAAACAGAATGTTTTTGTAAAGTATATAAAATATTCTTGAATATGACGTCGAGTATTTTTGAGGAAAATTAAAATTGTATGATTTTATACAGTTTTAAATTGTAAAATCCATTTTTCTCACAAAATGTTGACTCAAAGGAACGAAACAAAATATAAATATATATTGTTTTCAATAAACAAATAACGTCATATTCTAGAGAATTTAATTGTCTATATAATGGGCTATGATTCAGTCAAATCGGTCCAGTAATTTTTTTTCAATCATGTACGCAATATCAAAAAGTATTGATGTGCGCAAAACGCGATTAAAGTTGGATAAACAAGAAAACTATTCATTTTTATTAGCTTTATTCACTATAACTTCGTAAATACTTAAGCCATCAACTTAAAATTTCGAAGTAATATTCTTGAATAGTTTAGATGTTGACTGTTTCAATCATCGATTGTTAGGCATGGAAAATGAGGTTCTCGCAAACAAAATTATAGTTGTATCCGACTGAAATTTTCTTAGTCGTTTTAAAATTGAATCGTTTAGCCCACCTGGGCAGCACAGTTGGTAGTGCTTCGGTCTACCGTGCAGGCGGACGGGGTTCGAGTCCCCGGGGTGGGCACCCACAAGTGTGAATTAATTTATTATATTAATTCACACTAAAAATTCACATTACAAATCCACATTCAAGAAAAAGCCACTTCAATTTATTCACACATTAAACAAGAATACACTCCATGATGTACTGTCATGTATTCTACACATGAACTTAACATCAACAAGGAGAAAAAACTGCGTCATACTATTACACACATCACCATAGTATCAACAACAACTCCACCTTCCTCACAACATTATAATAACAATAGAAATTGTAAACTTCACATATATAGTTATATTTCTTGGTCCAAGACGTTGGGATTTGATGTTGAAAATTTCGAATTGGTGTCTCCTGAACTTAAAGCAAGGATAGAAATTATGTTTTATTTACAACGAATTTTGGAGGAAGACTTTTATCTTCCCTACGCAAATGTCTAAATGCGCAAAGTCGTCCGTGGTGGTGGAGATGGTGGTACATGCAGTTGCCGCCATCTACTAGCTGGCGACATAACTATATACATATCATGGACTAGAAAAACAATAAACACAATTTGTTTATAAAAATGGCTGAAGGACCAGTTAGGTCGATGACCAGGTCCACGGACCATATGCAATGTTATTTTTTGAATAGTTTACAAAGAATTATAAAATAAACTACTATACTTAATCGTAATATCTCCTTCCAAACACATTCTAAATACTCCACCGAACTGTATGCACTTTTATCTTTTAATTAGTCCCGTGTTTATAACGGAAAAATCCTTAAAACGAAAACCGCAACAAAATATTCTCTATTCTTCTACTCTCTCCCTATTCTCTCAAAATTTCATTTCGGTCGCCTTGGAAAATGCTAAGAAGATAAATACTAATAAATTTTCGCAACACAATATTGCATTTTGTGAGTCTCCTACACAAAATACAATCAAATCAGTTGTTTCCATGTACTAATTCGCATATAACTATAAAAATTGTATAAAACTCGGCTAAAAAAAATGAGAGTGTGGTTCGTAACGGTAATTTCTAATGAGAATAATTGAAACTCTAAAAGTTGTTTTTTCAATGGTACTCCTAGAGTTATCATTCTCTAAAGGAAATTTTGGACTACTTCCACAGGATATTATGCCAAGATCACGACAGTGAATTAAAATTATAAACATAAAATACAAAATAGCTCGATATAATATATTCTACCAATAAAATATTATTACTAGCATTTGTCACGATAACCTGGCATTCGCATAGGCCGTATTTTAATGAGGTAATATATTCGCAAGCCAAATAAAACGTTAATAAATAATGGAATACGAAAACCACATTCATTCATTCACTTGCCACGTGCATTTTATCTATCTAACCAATGGATGCATTTTAATGTAACCGCATCATTTTTAACATTTCATATCAACCACAGCTCGCCCTCTTTCTATTTTCCCCTCTCTCCTTTCCTATCACTCCCTTCCGCCCCCTCTCTCCCGCTCTCTCTCTCTCTCTCTCTTTATTGTGCGAGAAAGAGAGAAATTACCTTTAAACCAGAGGCAAAATTGTTGCCTATTATTCAACACTGACGAAATATTAACTAACATACTGTGTGAAACGAATTTAAAGTACCTTTCATTAAAGTATTTCATATTTACCGCCCATTTTCCACGTATTACTACGCAATTTCACGAGTTTTCTTAAGTTGAGAGGCGATTCTGCGTCGTTTTCACGCTTGGGTGACCTCCTAAACGGCCGTTAAAGGTCTTCCCAGGGCCGTTTCGACGCACGCAGAGCGTTTCATGTTCGCATGCATAATTATTGTATTTTGTCGCTAGTCGCGAATCTGCCTTGCTCGGTCACAGTCCTCCTCACAGTCACAGACTATAAAGTGGGCAACATTATCAAAGCAGTTGCAACCTGCTGGTCTGCGTCGAAAACTGCAAATTTGAAACGTTTAGAAACGATTTCTGGCCTACACTTGAATACAATTGCAAGTTACGGTTCGTGCGTTCGTCGCTCGTTTCTCAGAAGATTCCGCGTGTCGGGAACGCACGTTCTCAGAGATATTTTCGTGTGGATATCGAGTGAATATGGAGGAAAGGAAGTCTTCAGGTGGAAGAGGAAGGCGTTTGGTCGTTGCCGCCGTCGACTTTCTTCGATTGTTCTGCGTCGTTGCAACACCTCACGAAGTGCATACTAATTGTGAGAAAGACACGAAGTTGAAGTCGTGATAACACTTACGTAGTCATACGTCTGAGGAAATTATCTTGTAGAGTCGAATAACTTCTGCATCGTTTTACATATGTTAGGTTTCCTATTTTAAATTATTGCCTATAATTACAATATGTAACTTACTATTTCGTGTAGTAAGTAATTTTGAAATTAAAATTTACTGTTTTTTGCAATTAACAATAAGCAAGGTATCATAGTAGAGGAAAACATGAAAACCGGTTACACGTAAACAAATAAACATGGAATTTTTAAAGGAAACTATTTAGAATATTGGATGTGAACCTTTTTAGGTAAAAGTACACGCTTTCGGGAAAACGTAAACATATGTTTGAAGTGATTACTTATTATAAGCAAGTAAACCACTTCGTTACGAAATTGTAACGGAAGTAACGATAGGACATGGTCGCCTCCCCACAGAGAGGGAATTTTCAGACGTCAACAGAGTCAACGGCATCATGTCAAAAAGGATCGAAATTCCCATTATCGATATTTATCCGACGCAAGCTCGAAATCGAGAATTCGTTAATAGAACAGGTAAGCGAATTCGCCTACCTAGGAGTACAGATAACTAGCGACAGACACCTTCAAACAGAGTCAAACACCCTAGCACAAAAGGCCTCGCAA
>JAODAC010031477.1:0-14595 GCA_027575185.1 Mimaenictus wilsoni
GGACTGAAGAAGGAATGGTTAGAGTCCCAAGGAAGAGGAGGGAATATTGTCGGAAAATGGCTGGAGGAAAGGGGGGGGGGCTGTCTGTCTGTCATCACAAAAATAGGTCTAGAAAAGGAAATGAGAAGGGCGATTCTAGGATGATAATTGTCTTATTATAGATATAGTTTATAGATTGTTGGGAACCGTTGTGCAGGGTCGTCCGTTCCAAGCTTTTATGAAGGTCAAGACTGAAATTGAAAGATATTTTACGACGTGCACATTTTGCGATTTGGGTGGTTTTGGAAAGTGTAGCCCATCCGATGGGGTATTGTTTAGGCACGTCCGGTGATACCATCTTATCTTTAACGACCTCCCGCAGATCGGGCGACTAGACTTGCGAGTGGCGAAATGTGCGTCGTAGATGTTTGAGCAAAGCTGTGCCTAAGGGTAGCGTTTCGTGGCACACCTTGTAGGTCTTAAGAAAGGGCGAGTGGTAGGCGGAGTGTGCTCGGATTGGTTCAGGGGTAGGTTCGTGCGGTGGAAGATTGTGAGGGAAAGCGTTGTGGATGTGTGGACCCCAGCCGATGTAATTGTAAATTTGTGTAAATAAAGTTAGTCACAAGCCATACTTCGACGTGTCTACTTCTCTCCGCAGCGCAATCATCACTGTCAACGAACGGGTAGTTCGGGTCCTGCTAAAATAAAAGACCTTTGGCGTTTTCGTCAAAGGTTGATGTTGTCAGCAGGCAGGCTGTTCGCAACATAGATGATGTATTCATTATGTTACGTTGTTATTATTTAATTATTGAATGTTGTAAGTGTGCAATGGTTATACTGAGGCTGGAATGTCAATGAAGGTTATACATACATACATACATACATACAAAGCCGTCTTCATTGGCAAGTAGTCTTATTTCTTATATATTCAATATTATTGATTCTCGGTGGAGGTAAAATCAATTCTTCTTCATCAATAGTATTGGCCTCTAACATGATTAAATATATTGAAGAACGATTGAATAATTATTATTTCGAATGAGAATATTGGTTCTGGAGTGGCAACGCAAGAATCACGCCAAATGCTTGGACGTGGATTTGTAGATTAAAGCGGGCTAGGATCCATATTACCTTTGGGTGATCATCCGTCACCTGAAGTAAATCGAAAAACCTCTCAGATTCGGGGAACCATTCCTTCAGGTTGGCAGGAGTTAGTAGTGTCATCGAATTGAATAATTGTCCCAGTTCGGAGGTGATGGCTAATTCTTGTTTCTCCATTGTTGATGTGTGTGTGTGTGTGTTAGTGCCTGTTTGTGTTATCACAAAGTTGTTGTTTGCGTTCGGAGATCCGTTAGTTGCGTGTTTTTTATAAGGATGTACAAAGTTGAGAATGAAGAGAGAATTGGCAATTATTTATTTTACATTATAAGGATACTTGATTGATAAGAAAATATATTGATTTTAACAAAATTGTGTCTGTTTAGTTAATATATTTTTCGCTACTTACTGTGAACCCCAATATTAGTCCCGCCTAGTAGTCTGGCTTTAATTGTCTAGAAAGTGATTCTTTCTAATAGATAAGGGTTAGGAAGAACCGCAGGGACTTCAGAATATATCTCCTCCTTTGAGACATAGCCCAAATTAGTCCAGGGGAGAGCCCCTTTATGAAAGGTCGGGAAAGTTTGCTCCAAAGACATGCTCTACAATATCGGTCACATGTGCAGTCAAAAATTATTCATCTCATTTAGACATTTTTAATTATACCATTGAGTGTATACTGACTATTTTTCAGTTAGGAGAACTTATATTTTAAATATTTTATTAACATTTGCTTTCAATTGCATTTCTGAAGATTCTAGTAAACATATTGCATAACGACTAATTTTGAGAAATACTGAAATACTGTTATCTCGATATTTCCAGACCCTTGCTCGAATATAACATGTTCCGAACCAGAAATTTGTCAGTTAAATGATCAACGACTTCCCGTTTGCCGTTGTGGTGACACGTGTCCACTGGAATTTATGCCTGTATGTGGATCTGATGGGAAAACGTACTCGAATGAGTGTTCTCTACGGCAAGAGGCATGCAGAACAAGAAAAGTTTTGAACATTATATATCGGGGAAAATGCAGTTCGGGTAAGTAAAATTGGAAAATAAAACTAACATAAACAATTACGACTTAAAATCTAAAATATGTATGCAGCCTTTATTGACATTCTCTTGCACATGATACCATCCCTTCACTCGATTACCTTCCTCTCGCCTAATTCTTGCCCGTTTCTATGCCAGCGCATTTCCACGGCAGATGCTCCCACGAGTCCATCTCCATCGGGTACAGTCTGCCCCATCCATGTCTTGCGTCCCATCTCCTCCGAACCTCATGGTGCTCTAGCTAGGAGTGCTTTCTCATTTGTACTAATCTAAAATATCATTTGTTCAATATTACAAGGAATAAATCCATGTACAAGCGTAAGATGCACCCTAGGCGAACAATGTGTTATCAATAAATTCGGAATAGCTCGCTGCGAATGTCCACCAAAATGTGAGTCAATAGTACGACCAGTTTGTTCAACCGATGGAAGGACCTACTCTTCAGAATGTGAACTGCAGAGATCTGGTTGTATTTCACGGGTACCAATAGCAATTGCTTACATCGGCGCATGTGGCATGGGTAAGAAGAGTGGTAAAGATGGTGGGAGTACATCGGGAGTGTGTAGCAATCAACAGTGTCCAATGGGTGCAATTTGTACTGAGAAAGATGGTAAACCATCTTGCGAATGTCCACCACTGTGTTCTGCAGAATTTCGACCGGTTTGTGGAAGTGATGGGATTACTTATGGGAATGAGTGCAAACTACGCAGAGAGGCTTGTGTCCATCGGAGGGAAATTAGAGTTTTATATCAAAGTTCTTGTAGTAAGTATTCGTACTGATTTTTTAAATTATAAGTGGTAATCCAAATAGTACGGGGACATTTTTTCGCAAAAAAGGATTTCATTTCATTAAACACGTCCCGCTCGACCAAGATCTCTATCTTTTTTTATTTGAAGTTCTGTTTTGTTTCTAATTAGAAATTTTAATGTCATTAGAGTTAAACTATACATTTTGTTTGCTCCGGTGCATGAAGAAAATCCTCGAATCTCTCAGTTTAATTGCGGAAATCTGCTTTATAGTGAGTTACGCTTTAGCTCATATGAGTGAAGAAATTTTACTTAATGCACATTTGAGAGCAAGTACTTTGCAATAAATTTTCCTAGCTCATTTACACGACTACTATAATACAGTTTTATTTGAACGACCCTAGATTAGCTAGCATTGACATATCAAAGAAAATGAAATTATTTAGTATAATTAATGTATTTGGAAAGAAATTAATTAATTGAAATTGAACATATTGAAACATATATATTCTCAAGTCAGCCAAGACATCGGGCCAAGGAAAGCGTTGATTCGAAGTACTAGGTTGCAGGTTCGAACCCGGTCGGGGGCTCCGGGAGCAGAGATTCTGATAGTTCGAAGGAAGAAAACTAAGGCCTCGAGGCAAAGAAATATAAAGACCTTGAGGGTGCGTTAGGGTAAGATCGATAGTAAAAGGCTGAGGTAGAAGGGAAATATACTTGAAATATGAGACGCAACGTCTAGAAATAGATGAAGACTTAGAAGAAGTGCAGTGCTGAAATTTAATGAAGAATTTCTAGATCTTCCCATGCTCATATGTGGCGACGCCAGCGATTTCCGCTATTGTCATGCAACTAAAATAAACCTGGCCTCAGAAACCTAATCTCTCTCTCTCTCTCTCATGGCGCTAAACCCCAGCTTGAGCCTTGGTGTCTATTATCTTCCTCCTCCATTCTTCCCTGGCCTGTGCCACTTCCTTCCTTAATTTGAGAATCTGTACTGAGTCATGATTTACTTCATCCTTCCATCTCTACAAAGATAGAAACCTAATGAAAGTTATATTTTCACTATTATCTAGGCCAATCATTTACCTCTGCACATACTGCACCCATATGTGTGTCCCTATTGCGGAATATTTGATAACTAAATGATTCCATATAAGACTATCTCTGTTTATGAAAATATAGGGGTATTATTGATAAAGTAGACCCAATCTGATTTATGATAATATCAAAATACTAGTGGGTTTAAATCCTGAAGTCTATTGATATATGAAGAATCTATATTTAGGCAATTTTTAGCTTTTCTAAAGTAAGTCATAACAGTTTATGTAATTTTTGGTTAAGTATCAGAACTAGCCCTCAGTCATGAGGTTAAATTTGGTTGATTTTCATTTTCTAGATGGCTGCGAAAGTAAGAAATGTGATTTTTACGCAATTTGTGAGAGTGATGGATCTGCAGAAGGCCAATGTGTTTGTCCTCAAGCTTGTAAAGATGATACGGTGATTAATATAATACTCTTTAGTTACCTTTCTTACAATAATTTTACTAATAGTCCATATTCTAGTACGTCAATGGTACCATTTGTGGATCAGATGGAAAAACCTATTCACATGAGTGCGAATTACGTGTAACATCCTGTAGGACGAAACAAGAAATCACTCCTTTATATAAAGGAGATTGTGGTAACAAAAACGAAGAAACATATTATGTGTTACAAGTCGAATATTAATTAAAATAGACACATTTGTTACAGATCTCTGCCTAGGAATTGAATGTAAATATGGCGCCCGTTGTGAAGCGGGTGATTGTGCATGTCCAACAAATTGTGAGTCTTCTGGAGTTGAAACAGTCTGTGGTTCTAATATGATCACATACCCTAATGAATGTGAACTGCGAAAAGCTTCCTGCCTTCAAAGGACTTATCATCATCAACCTTTAACGATCATATTTTATGGGGATTGCCGTGAAAGATTCCCATCGGCCCCAGGACATTCAAGTCAGTCTGACCCTGCTATTAATATGAATATGAAATTAATTTGAATCACTTCTACAGGCACTAATCCACCATCACAGGGATCAATCCAGTCTAATACCATTAG
Source organism: Mimaenictus wilsoni (assembly GCA_027575185.1). Classification (NCBI taxonomy): domain Eukaryota; kingdom Metazoa; phylum Arthropoda; class Insecta; order Coleoptera; family Staphylinidae; genus Mimaenictus; species Mimaenictus wilsoni. The sequence goes on from JAODAC010031477.1 coordinate 4,981, forward strand.
CATCCATTCGAATTTAATTCATTCTACTTCAAATCTAGTCCCATCCGAAGGAATGGAGCGAGAGGCATGCAGGGACATTCATTGTGACTTTGAAGCAACCTGCGAACTAGGTCCCGATGGTTTTCCCAGATGTACCTGCCAATTTGACTGTGCCAATCCGGCTTTGATCCTTAACGCCAAACCAGTATGTGCTTCAGATTTTAGAATATATCCTTCACTATGTGCAATGAAAATGGAAGCGTGTCAGAGACAGGAGGAACTGCGACTTCGGCCCTTAGACCTCTGTCAAGGAATGGAAGTAAAGCCTTGCAATGGCGACAAACCACTAGTTGACCCATCCACGGATAAAGAATTGGACTGCGGTAATGGACCTTTAAGGAAGGATTGTCCTTCGGGTAGCTACTGTCATCAGACTGCCCGTTTTGCAAGGTGTTGCCTTAAAGAGCAGATCTCATTGAAGAAGTCCTGTGATGACAGCTGGTTTGGGTGTTGCCCGGATGGTAAGACTCCCGCGAAAGGATCGGATAATTTGGGTTGTCCCGCAATGTGCGGTTGTAATAAACTGGGCGCTTATTCGGAGGTCTGCGATCCGATTACGAAGGGATGCAAATGCCGACCGGGCGTGGGAGGAGAAAAGTGCGATCGTTGTGAGCCTGGATATTGGGGCTTGCCTAAAATCTCTTCCGGACATCATGGTTGCATACGTACGTTCCTGTTTAGTGTCTTTATACATATGCCGATTAATTTTTCTTTTAGCATGTGGTTGTTCAACGTTTGGTTCAGTAAGGGAAGATTGCGAACAAATGACAGGAAGGTGTGTTTGTAAGCCTGAGATTCAAGGACAGAAATGTACAGTTTGCACCGGGCATGACAAGATTTTGAGTCCAAACGGTTGCATTGCTGCTGATTTGAGTACACCGCCGCCATCTAATTGCAAAGAGTTGATGTGTCACTTTGGGGCAGTGTGTGTGGAACGAGGGAGATATGTTACTTGTGAGTGTAGAACAGTTTGTTCGGAGGAAACTGATGCTCAGGTAATGTTTTATTTTACAGTAATTTTACTAATTTATGATTTTTTTCACATCTATAATTTTAATCATTTAAGTGATTCCCAAAGTATAGTTAGTGATGGTTTATTCATTACGTGCCTAGGAGCCCTGGAATAGGAAGGTACGGAAGGGATCACCTTAGGACAAAGTGGGACCCTTAGGACATAAAGTGCCTTGTGACCCAGACAGCCTTAAACCGCCACTGAATATATAATTCGTACCCTTAAATACATTACTCAATACATTGTTTAATTTTATGGATAGGGGCTGCTCAGGCCGAGATGTTTTAGAGCGGCACATCTTTTGCATTATCCTTTTCTAGAGTCTGATAGGACCATCTTTTTAAGGATGCCTAAAAGTAGTTATCCGAACAATCCGGGGAAGGTATTTGTAAAGTCCGTGCTGAAACCTCTTGAGAATTTGACATAATAGGTATTTGTACTTTTATTTTTGAATAGGTCATTGAAAGTGTGATCCGGTATCTCTAGTATACAGTTTCAGGAGAGAATAGATGCTTTCCTTCTTTTTTTGAATTCAGAAGTCAGATGATCTTGAATATGACTGATTCTCGCAATGTGAAACGTGAAGAGACTTCATGGGGAATCCGACCTCTATTGAAATGAGATTGATTATTTTATATTTGAATTGATCATTGAAAGTGTGATTCGGCATCCCTTGTAGATAGTTCCAGGAGAGCATAGATGCTTTCCTTCTTTTTTCGAATTCAGAAGTTACATGATCTTGGATATGACTGATTCTCCAAATGTGAAACGTGAAGAGGCTTCGTGGGGAATCCGACCTCTATCGAAATGAGATTGATATTCTCTATTTGAATAGATCATTGAAAGTGCAATCCGGCGTCCCTTGTAGATAGTTTCAGGAGAGAATAGAAGCTTTCCGTCTTTCCAGAATTCTGAAGTCATTTGATCATGTAGATCACTAGTTCTCACACTGTGAAGCAGGAAGTGTCTGCAAGGTAGGTTCTCCCTCGAACATAGGTAGATTAAGTTTCAGCATTTCTTCCTTACTTACTTCTAGAAAATATGGAAGGGCTGCATAGATCAAAGTTTGGGAAATACTGTTTTGTAATAGTACATTCTTTCATTTTTTATCTACTTCAAAAGAGTATTGTCTCTCTTTATTGTCAATTTTACAGGTTGTTTGCGGTAGTGATGGCCAAACTTATCCGTCAGCCTGTCAACTACGCCAAATTGCTTGTAAATTTCAGAAAGATATTGTTGTGCAAGCTTTTGGTACCTGTAAAAGTAGGTATCTAATTCTAAACATGAATCCATTTATCTCTAAACGATTATTTATTAGAAGATCAATCAGTGACAATGAAGCCACCAAGACGTTACACCTCTTCTGATTCGAACCTGGTGATAGGTAAATATGTTCGCCATGCAGTGCTTAAGGAACCTTCCCCAAACACCCAAAATATCACCAATTGAATGAAAATTAAGATATTTTGATAATTTATCTAATTTTACGAATAAGTTAATATGTTTTTGTCGAAAGTCGTAAACATATTGTAATTTAATTGTCATACAACACAATTCGAAATAAATGCCAAACTTATTAATGTTCTATGTACATACATATATAACCTTTATTGGGATACAGATACAACTTCATCTCCTCCATCATTTAAATAATTAATTATAACAGTCATAAAATCAATATAACAACAATAATACTAAAAATACAAATACCAGTATAACGAAACGTTCCATCAAAGTCCAACTTATTCTAAGCATTGCCCATCGCCCTTCTCGCTTTCTTCTCCAACATCACTCTTGCAATAACAGTCAGCCCCCCTCCACTTTCTTCTGAATCAGCGACAATATTCCTACCCCACCGGCACCGTCACGACAATATCCATTCCTGCTTCAAACTATGACAGTCCCTTGTCTGCGGCTTGTGTCCACCATCATCAACAAAATACACATTTCGTTTATTCCTACCCCATCCAGATCTATATGATAAGTATATGGTCAAGTATATATGGTCAAGTATATATATATGTCAAGTATATATATGATAGTTTCTCATTGTTGTATTAGGGATTCTCTGAAATATTTGTATTTCGTCAGATTTGTATTCTGCTATTTCATGTGCACTAATGTGTCGCAAGATTGTTTCTGGTATCGTTGGTTAAGATTCAGGGTCAATTAACTTAAGCTACGATTACCTGTATGTCAACGAAAAATTCGTGGCCTGTGAAGCGGAGCAGAGATCCTCGATAATTATATAGTAAACTGGCCATAAGCCAAAGTTTTTTTCGAAGATAAAGTGCCATTATTTAGGAAGCTAGAAAAGTATAGCACTTGAAAATCACACCAAAAACTTCAGAGCGTTCGTAGGTTTTCGATACGACTGAAATCTGTCAAAAATTTTTGCGCACACACTCGTCTCCACCGCGTGATATAGTTTCTTCTTACCTTACCTTTTAATCCCAAGAAAACTGTGATTATGAATTTTAATATTTCTATAATGAACCAGTCATTGTGGGTAAGTCAATTGTTGTTAGATTAGTAGCGGGAAAATTGCCTTGGATATTGTTGCGAACGGCGTGGCAATTTTGAGCCTTTTTTTATGAATGTCGCCAAGCTGTTTAGTCTAGACTTAAGTTTTTTCATATATTTTCGTAAACACAAACTCCTCGCCTAGCATTTCTAATCTTTGGGCCATTAAGAATTAAATATACGAATACGATAAACCCAAGATGTCCAGAGATTGAAGTGGTTGACGCAACGGGCTGGCGCCTTGCATATGTCTGGTTTTTATCACCCTTTCCGGGTGGTCCATGTGCGAGTGTACCATATGCTTGGCGAATATATCGGCTCGCCTAGTTACATCCAGAGATCGGACTCACCCGTAGAGAGAGACAGAAAGAGAGAGAGTCACCGTAAGACAGGGTATGTCTGCATGCATAGCAATGAGGTGAGGGCGGGATTAGCCTCACCGCCTAGATATAAGACTATTGTAAAGGAAGTGGTTTTACCGCAAGGGCGGTATTCATCGGCTTCAAGGTTTAGATTTTTATTTAATAAAATCAGTTGTTATCCGAACGCCGAATAAGTTACTTCTCATTATCTTTACCTTCCCTAACGCGCAACCCAGGCAACTGGTTGCTGTCGACCTGATTTCTTCCGATACTGGTTTAAGGATTGTATGTGGGCCCAGGGCGTTCATCGCGCTATCACCAAAGGTTCGCCACTCAGTACACGTCCCCTTCCTCTCCCGTCGCAAATACACCTATGATCGGAACCCGGTGCTTTCATCGCGCCATCAACTAGGGTCATCGACGTTGGTTCGCGATAGACATATTTCTATAACGAAGACTTGTTTAAAGTAAGGCAAGTATCTGGTGATAGAATGTGGTAAAAGACGGCACATATCTGAGGCTAAAGAAACATTTCTTCGTTGTTATTGTATTATAATGCTCCTCCTCTTTGCTACATACACATATTTGTTATTATAGCAACTCGTTTTGGACATGCCTTTTTCTTAAATACTAACAGAGATATTTATAGCCGTTTATGTCAATATTTGTCTAGAACTCAGACGGAGAAGAAATTGTACTAACAAGTCTGAAGTCTGGAATTAAGATTCGCTTCTAACTGTAAGAAAAACATTCCCCGATGTTCCATAAAATACATGATACGCTTAACAAAACCGGATTTTCAGGTTTAGAAGTTCGTAGAGGATAATTTTGAAGGATTTGGGGAGTTTAACACTATCGAAAGTATATAAAAGTAAAAGCATGTTTCAAGAATTAATTATTATTTGTGTTGAGTTGAATTAACATAACTAAAATCGTTATAATTGAATTACCAATTTTAAAAAGCATAGTTCGATTAAGTCTAAAAAATCCCACAGCAGTGATATCGCCACTATTTGTAGAAAGAAGCTTTGTTTTCTTTCTTTCTTGTGCAATTTGTGTCCATGTCATTGGTATTATTAATCCCATTAACTAAAATTCAAAATGAAATAAAATTACAATGTCAACACGAGAGCATATTCAAAATTTACACTAAAATAAACAAATGTTGCCAAAGTTAACATCGAATAACTAGATTTTACGATAATAAGATTATAACATGAAACGATGACATCCATGGCTGACAATATTGATGAAAGCAGAAGAATCAGCCCAAAATGTGATTGGAAACGATCCACTAAATCATTATGCTTCTTTGAAATCGTCATACATTTGTTCAAAATGGTCTCGGCTTGATTTATAATCGGTAGTTTTTGATTGAGATTAATTCGGTATACAGGAAAAGACACTCTACAATAGGCGCCAGCTAGTCAAGGTTTTTTGCTCAATTCGTCCAGGTTTTCATGCATTTTCATCATAGATCCTTGTAGCGTAATAATTATATCCCATGCAAATAAAATTGCCATTAAATAAATTATCTCTGAGAAAAACTCGTTTTTATATGGAAAAGTTATATCATGATATCGGAATATAAGCATAGAACAACTTATAACAAATAACAAATTTGAATAATTCAAAAAATCTTGAACAATACTCATTTTTAAATATTTTGTTTTTGCCTTAGTTTTATCTAGAATATTGCTTATGCAAACGTTGATATCTTGTTGAAGTTACCCTAAAGTATTTTGTGATAAATATGTTTTTGACAAAATTATCATTGATATTATTCCAAGTATTGTGCAGTGATACATAATTAAGGGAAAATTGGCTGATAAATACTTCAGAAATGCGAAAATTTGATTAACAATACTATTGTTACGCACCAATAAATATTTAATTTATCTCCAGGTGGTTTAATAAGGCTGGTACCAAATATTTTTGATGCAATTGGAATTAGTTTAATCATATTTAATATAGGAAAAATTTGATATAGGAAAAATAGTATGATTTATTTATTAGATGTAATATCGACTTTTATGAAGGTTATTTATTTTCATAATTGACATGAAGACTGCATTATGTTAACATATTCCTGTGGGTATCGATATTTTTCAAACGGCATACTTTCCAATTTCAATATTCACGGAATTTGTTTGACATGTTTTCGCTTTTTCACGCTTCGGTAAATGTCAAATGTACGTTTGATGTCAATATTTTAAGGTCGTTTTGAACAGTTCCTTTGATTTGTGATTCTACCGGAAGTAGAAGTATAGAGGCATTTTTATGAACTGGGTTTATAATCAGGTCTTTCCAAAGGCCTGGAGAGGATAGAGTAACGCATGCACATTGATACTATTGTGTCAAAAAGCGATACTTGAAAGGAATTTAACGTTTTCTTTAACGCTTAACGTTTAATTTAAATTTTAGGAAAATATCGCAAATTATGATAATTAATAATTTATTGCATAATTTAGATAGGGAAGGCTAAAGAATATAATAGCAATTTAAAAATTAAGATTTTCAATTATAGAGAGAGTGTGTATGTGTGTGTGAGAGAGAGAGAGAGAGAGAGATAGAGCGCGGCAGGCTATACCCGAATGTAATGGCATGTTAGAGAACACCCTCTCTCTCTCTTCCGTAGTAGACAGATTGGATGCTTGAATTGAATGGTGGTACCGCGAGAAGGGAGGTTTGTGGATCATAGACACTGGATGGTTTGTGTTTATAAGAATAAAGTTAGATGCTATGGAAATGTCGAATGAGCTTCAACTCCATATCTTACGTAATAACACAGATAACGTTATGCAATCATCAGTTTTAACGTCCATGTTCAAAGTCTGAATGTGGACCTGTGGGGGTGTGGTACGCGGGTTCTATGATGCTCACAAATTAACACGTATTCAAAATTACAAAGTTCTTTATTCACACACGAAAGTTATGAAGCTCAAAATGGAGTCACAGTACACGTTACACAAGTTCAGTCACGATTACATACGAGAGATAGCGGTAGAGAAAAATGGATGTGAACTTACTCCGAGCTGGAGGTAGAATGAATCGAAATTCATTCAACCCCTCAAGCCAGCTCTGCGAAATACAGAAAGGTAGAGAGGTATAAGGGTGGTGGTGAAGTGGCTGAGTAAGTTCCCTCCGATAGCGATAGGTGAGAAAGAGAGAGTAGGTAAGAGTAAGTAAGAGTGAGTGAATATGAATGAAAGCGAAAGCTGTGACAAAGTTTTGATTTTTCTACGGTAGCCTTCGTAGGTAGAAACAAGAAGAAGAAAAGTATGAAAAGTGTGTTAATAAGAGACATAGAAGAAGTACATTTCTATTCCTAAAGATATTTAAAATTATCGAAATTGTTTACAACATGGAACATATGTACACTGCGAATAAATCGCTACAGATCCAACGTTATAGAAAAGGACAACCAACACAGTTCACGTCCCCCCTTTATTTTACGTCGCATCAACACCGCTGCAGGACCTAGTGTGCTCACCACGCTTGCTGCGAGCTGGCGACATTGGTAAGTGACAATAGAATAGAAGTAATGTTGACGTAACTTCATTATGATAGTGAGATATGTTTCAGAGCGAGTAATAATAATAGTATTTTCGTAATTACACTAGAAGCAAAACATCTCAAAAAAGTCTCTTGGACGCAGTAAAGCAGACTATACATAGACAAAGGCAACAACGACAAATCATGAAAAGTTGCTCTCTGAAGATATCGATAAAGGAACAAATCCATTAGCCGCCGGAGAAGATTTGATTCAGATTTATGTGATAATGCATGTAATATGTATTAGTTTACACAAGAAAAGTGAGTTTAGTATTTTAACGTAGATCGCATGTTAGGGTAGGGGAGGGGTAATTAGAAAATTGATTCACAATCACGTAGACGGAAGACATAAGAGATTTAGAATGGTCTAAGGTGGGGCATGGTACAAGAAAGGCTGAGAAACACTGTAGTAGACCAGATATTAATAAAAGATAAGTGGGATATAGAGGGGGATGCGGTTTGAAAGTTGTATGCTATATGTAGGGTTGTCAAATAAGTAAAAAAGTATCGGTCTTGATACTTCGGTTCAATTAAGTTCGATAGTAATACTTCAATACCTGACGATATCTCAAGCAGGGTGGGGGGACCGATTAGGACCGATAAAAAGTGATGAAACACCTGCGCCGCGCCGCAGGACAAATTGTTAAATAAATGACTGTCTTGTCACATTAGTTTATAATCCTGATATCTTGCCATTAAATCCTAATATTTTGATCTAGTGTATTATATCTTTTGTAAGTTGCATTCATTTGGGTTTTAATATGGGTTTTAATTACTAGGATATACTTTCATTAAAATACGACTTACGCACAATGTTTCCTTAAATTGTATGATGCATAAATTTATACATAATTACAAAATAAATAGACATATTAGTATTTTATTAGTTCTTCACGAAAAAAATGACGAGCGAAAATACACATCTCAAATTACCATATTATATAAATTCTAATCAAATTAATGTCGTACATGAGTGATAATTTAGTCTAATTATCAGAGTACTTTAAGCCTCATAGTAGTCACAATAGTATTTAAAGTAATAAAAAGAATAGGTTGATTAAATGGTGCTACAACACTCGCAGAAAAAATGCGACAACTTTATGTCTGTTCCTTTAAAACACTTAATTCCATAGAATTAAGACCATTTTTATATTTTTGCTGCAGCCTTCATAATTGGTATATTACATAACAATAGCAGTAAAATGCATAATGCGCACGAACAAAAATAACGTTTTATACTTTTTGTACTCAGGTTTTATAAAAATCCGATTATAGTGATTTTTATTAAGTAATGATATATACAACCTACGGCTCATAACAGTATACTGACTGACTGTAAGTTTGAGTATACCGTGTGACACGAGAGCTCAAGGAACTTAGCAAATGATCCTGTTGAGTCAGGTCCCGCGCATCATCGGGAAAAACTGTGTATAAAAACCGCGACTACCTCGTAAAAGCCATGGATGAAACTATAAAAAAGTCTTGTCAATACAATACTTTAATTTGACTATTTATGTAACTTTCGTTCAGATAATTAATGCTTATTAACAAAAATAATAACTAAAGCAAATCATTATTATTTTTATACATTATACGACGACGACGGGACACGCCGCTTCCTTAGCTATGAAGCTACTATGAATACATTATATTACAACTACGTCATTTACCACTTCTTTTATGATCCGCCATCGTATGTTTATATTATTACTTAATCAAAGTCGATAATATAATGTGCACATTATAAAACTGATCCTGTTGAGAAAGTATTCAATCTTAAGGAGTTTTGCATTGCATTTCAAAAACCTATTTTCCAATTTGTACATTTTTTCTTCGTAATGCGAATACTTTATAAACAAGGCTTTTTGGAGCCTCAAAAAATAAATTTGAACCAATTATGTTTCCTTAATTTATATTTAATTTATATAAAATGAAAATAAAAAAAAGTGCTTTATCGGCACTTTCCGAAACAAAATGACAAGCACAAGTCCACATCTCAAATTTTCATAATTTATAATTTTTAACTAATTAAAATGGTACATAAGGGCTTTAGTGTAATTATCAGCGTACCATTACTTTAAGTCTCGTATTGAAGAATGACAATCAAATATGTCACAATAGTAT
>JAODAC010031498.1:0-14584 GCA_027575185.1 Mimaenictus wilsoni
TTTAATTAAGTCGTGGTTAATACCGACGATTGGACCCGGCGCGTTCACCGCGCCATCAACCAGGGCCGCCGACGTTGATTCGCGACAACCGCTGTCTTGCTACCAGCGTCACGGGCTCGACTTACAATTAGTTATTGTCATTGCACTGTACAGGAATCTGTGCTCGCGGACCTGCACATCATCTGTAGAGTACGCACATCGAGCATACATGCTTTTTACAGAACTAACTAGGCTACTAGACAAAGTAGACAACTTTGGGTCTTCGTGTGAAATATTGACACATGTTATGCAATTATAAATTTTAAAAATGTGTCTATACATGTAAGCGACTTCTTAAGCATAACTTTACCTTATACAAGTATTGCATTATAATAACATCACCTAGCCGGGTGAATAGAAACTAATTCAGAAAAAAAGAACTAATCAACTAGGATTACTCTGAGTATGTAACTGTTTGTTCTTAGGCAAATAGTCGCACCAGGCAACTTCATATACATTGTCTTTGGCCGTATTCAGTAAGTCATGGGACGAACCCTTTCTTTCGTTGTTGGCAGATTTTTGCATATTTCAAGTCAATACAGTACAAGGTTCCGAATTCGACTCTCGGTTAGAATTTATAGTAAAAGGAATTCTTCTTATCAATAGTATTAGTGTCTAATATGACAAATTACATTGAAAATCAATTAAATAGAGCTAATGACCATAGTAGTCGATCCTCGAGAAATCAAACAGAAAATACTGCAACGATAGTGGGGCTAAATTGCTTCTTTGGAAGTCAGGGAAACAACAAGCCAAAAATGTTCAAGATTTCAGGAGGAGATTCCTCCCTTTATATACAATATTTCCCTATACAATATTCTGATAATCGCTAATATTTCTTTCAGTTGCCGCGTTTGACAAGTTCCGAATAAACCAGATCAATTTTCATTACACATGTCACAATAAACAAATGGTCCTTGCGGTTTTTCCGTAGTAGACAGGATTCCGTATATTAAGCTTCACATTTCCTTGGATGTCTATAATTTGTTTGATAAGTTTATAATATAGCAATTAAATTTTCTTAAAATTTAAGTAAATTGTCTATGTAAACGATGTCTCTTTGTAATTTACACTCTAAAATTGATGAATTTAGCTTCAATAATTAGGTTATATTGACATACCTAATGTAATAACGAATATCAATCATGATTTTCTAGCACTCCGCTTGAGAAAATTTGCGGAATTAAATATAACTTTGAGAACGTCTCATCATCTTGCCAGGTTCTTTGTCGTTTTCTTCTGCGCGTTGGCAACGCTTTACGCAGCAGCGGCACCAACAGCACCGGCAGGGCGAAAATTAGGTCAAAGGAATGTCTAATAGCGCTGCTTCTTCATCTCAGAGCGGCGCCGCATATTAGAAAGACTGAATATTGTAATTCATAAGAGTCTAACATCAAAGTGCCATCTTGACGCACAACTTCTTGTAATTCACCCTCCTGGCGAACAATGACCCATCATTGACAGATCGGATGCATTAACTTGATGACAATGAGGGCAAAAGGGCAAAAACGGGGAATGTATTCACTGTGCGAAAGCACAACGCGATGTTGACGGTTGGCGTGGATGTTTTATTGATGACTGCATCGAGATGTTTGATTATAGTGTGGTGGCGTTTTCGTTCTTGTTACAGGTGGGGTGGAGTCGTACATGGACGATGGTGGTGTCTCCGGCTTCGGTGGCAACGTCAGCACGTATCCGTACTTCGAATTCAACGTGCCGCGAAACGTCACCACCGCAGTGGGACAAACGGCTTTCCTGCATTGCCGCGTCGAGCAATTAGGCGACAAAGCGGTGAGTACTGTACTGCACAGCAGCCACATATATATTCATGCCTCCTCCAGCGATAATTAAATCAATACATCAATATGCATTTATTCGGGAATCATGCAAGCAGACTCTGCGGGATGTACATTTCATCCGAGGCACGCATATCTCGATCTTAATCAAAGATTGAACGCGTCTTGTCAACGAAAGAGTTTAACTATCCTCTAAAACTTTACGATCGTTGCGAATGACAGCCGAACTCGATTCGGAGCATTTGCGCGGCTTTACAGAACCAATGAAATGCTCCTGCAAATAAACGATATTCCACTGCTTGCGAAATTTCGCAAAAAAAAAAACAGATATACAAGTTGAGAGATGAAATAGGAGAAATAGACCGTTGGCAGATTTTATACCGGACTTGCTGCCACTAAACCTCACCTCCTGAATCCGCAATACATCTGTGCCACGTGGCAGGACGACGAATCCTGCGGGCGTGACGCCCGCCTCTGTTATAACGAAAATTTCACTTTGCTGGCCTCGGCTAGCAGGTTTACGATCCGCAAGGCTGTCGGGCCGTAAAACCTGCAAACCTCCGCGCTAGCGCCACCTACGCTCATAAAGGTGGCCGCGCGTAATTTTTGTTTTTATACATCGGCCGCCCAACGTGCGATGCGTCACGGTGCGTACCCATCTATGCATAGCGTTCTCTTTTATGAGTACTTCAATTTTGGAAAGACACACGCAGTGATACATTCAATTCCGAGTTAAGGGCTTTGATACGCGAGTGTGTGTGGATATGTCTGTGAGCAGGACGGAGAACGCAGGCGCGTTTTGTGGTCGTTCCTGGCCTGTATTGTGGAGCTTTGTGCGGTTCCTGCAATGCATGTGGGGGCATGGTTGAGTGTGTACACAACCTGCCGCCACATTATAATCCGGCGTGCATTAGACCAGCGCGTTTTGTTACCCTGCCCAGCCGCACGCATTCGTCGCTTTATTACAGCGTCCACTAATTGAATATTGTATAAATTTACATTAAAACTGCTCCGATATTATGCTACTCAACTGAATCACTAATTGAGGCCTCTATTCCGGGCTAATAGAATTATTAAGGGATTGGTTATTTAATACATTTTGATGTATAATGGTCTATTATTGATCGCATATTAATTAAACCATGTTAATATAAAGTCCATATTTCTAGTGCAGTTCATAATTATAGTATTTTAATGTTTATGGAAGCAGTTTGCAAACTTTCTCATGTCCCCCCCCCGTTTTTTACGGCACACCAGATTAATTTATATTTCGCCCCTCGTAATTTTCGTAACAATTTCAAGGGGATCCTGGAATTTATCAAGATGGACGGACCTGTCATGTCAAGGAATCAAGCGGACCCCTTAGTCCCGTGTCTTGTTCCTACATATCCTCCCCTCCCAAACACAAACCAGATCTAGTAGGAGCCTCCCCCTCCAGTGTTTCCTTCCCGCATCTTGCTCTCGCTAGCAACGACTTATTTTCTTTAGTTATAATTCTTCCACTTCTCCTCTTTTTAGTCTCGCTAAACATTCAATAGGTTCAATATGCCCCTGAGGATCTACACTGTCTCTAAATGTTCCCGACCATCCGATTGCCTCATAAGCACTCTTTCATACTTTCCAGCTACTTGATTTCCTGTCATACTATGATTTCTGATAACCTTACCACGAACTTAAACCCTAATGCCGACGTACATTATCATTTTCTGCTTCAGTTAATGCAATTTGTGTTTTAATATTTGTAATTCCCCACAATTCTATTTCATAGACATCTTTTGAACGAACCTTGTCTAATACGAAATTAGAAAATATAATTAGATTGGAAAATAAGAACAATTATAGTACTATATGTACTAATAATAACTTAGGAATAATCATTTATTTGGATCACATGAAAGAAATTAGATGAGAAAGTTGGAAGACGAGTTTTTCACTATAGTATTTGTTTTCAGTTTATTTTAAAGAACTTTTAAGAGCTGAAAGTAGTGGAACATGTTTATGTTTATTAGCCAGTGTTGGCTGTTTCGGTATTCCAGCTGACCCCAGCGAGTGGCTGCGACCACCGTCATTACGTAATTGTGCGCCCTTTTAGGTCCGCTCGACTTTAAACAACAACCCAACGTCCACGTTGAGGAGGGGAACGAAGCCGACGATAGTGCTGTGGCGCACTCCCGCCGGAGTGTGCCACGACATTCCACGACACCACTAAAATAATGAAACAGTAAAACTCGCCGGGTCCGGCGGCATGTGTGCCTGCTGCGTACTGCGGCAGGCGAAAAGCGGCGGCGGGGCCAAATAAAGAAAAACTAGGGTGAAAGGGCAACGCTCATGGCATTCGCAATTCGGGCGCCGCTGAAACTATACGCGCCTCCTTATGTGCGCCACTTCCTTTTCGGAACGAACGAACGAACGGGGTGCTCCCAGCAGGCAGAAACGGCCAGAGTGTTTGTTCACTTCTCCACCACCCTGGTAACCTACAGTCGATTGTGTCTATATGTGTAGGGCAGGCGTGCGGGCGAAGTAGCCGAGTAAACTCCACGGTGAATTTGTAAATTTTAGAATTCACATCAGTCGAATTGTGGGAACACTGCAGCAGTGTGTAAGCATGGCACGCCGATGTTGGGAAGCATCCCCGTCACTGACGAATGCTCCAAGGGTTGCCACTTTACGAGATGATGTTTCACACGCTCGCGCTTATATTTCGCGTTTCAGTTACACGCTTTTGAGAGTAACACGGGTGTGAGGAGGAAGGGGAAAGGCGCAGATCAGAATTATTCACGCTACGAACTCAACCCCCACGTGGACCCAAGCTCTCTAAACTGACTTTAGATGAAATTAGCTTTACTGTGTACATACTTTAGCCATCTGCAACAATACAGCAACTTTAGGTGAGTTTCAGAGTATCAATGTTGCAAATATCTGTTCATGTAATGCTACAAAACCTTTCAAGTGCTCTATTATTCAATATTATGAGAAACACTTAAACTGGAAAATAATGTTGATAGTTCAACACTTCGACTTTCCTTGTTTCAAACTAAAGAAAAACAGCATTTTTGTAACTTGAACTAATAAGTTGTCTTATACCTATTTGGAGGAAGACGATAGCTCCCTGAACAATATAAAGAAAAAGAAATTGTAGCAGTCCATGAACCTTAAGGGAAGTATACAGATCACAAATATTCGTGCTACTTACCAGATCTGGTGAGTCAATGGTGCCTTAGCATTGGGCAAGAAATAGTTCCCTAGTAGATAGATAGATACCTTTATTGGCATTGTGTTTCCCACATTTTCATACATTCCCTTTATACAAAATTCTTCTAGTTCCCTAGTAACCATTTTCTGCATAATATTTGAATAAGGGTAGGTATAGCATACAGATCAAAATAATGTAGTTCAGTTATCACCCCTGTAAATCTGGGACCCTAAACAGATTTAAGTAAAAAAGTAGCTTTCCAATATTTCACCAAAGTTAAGTGAATTTCTAAGTATCTTATCTTGAACACAGTGATTTGAAAAAAAACCTTCTTACGCTGTCGTGTACAAATTCCGCACCTATGGAAAAATGCAGAAAAAAAGTTAGAATAAGGTTACGATATAACATATAGATCAAATTAATTCAAGCCACGTTTCTTTTAATCCGACTCCTTGAGAAAAGCAAGCTAACAGAACATGGACCAACTGTATGGCCCAACTGAATTATTTAAGATACTTACCCTGACCCTCTGTGAATCCTCTGTAACCGGGTTACGGGCTATCATGGGATGGCATGCAGATCACAATTTGGTCTCTCTGTGGACCTGATCTGTGGACATTGCAGTTAAGTTAAGTGAATTTCAAATTATCTTACCACCAGTAGATATCCAGTAGAAAAAAACTCCATGGTAAGAAAATGGAAAAGTCTACATCAGGCTTTCAAATCAAATTAATTCTGACAAATTTCATCAAGGAACAGATCCCTCAATAATACTTGGGTTGAAAGAGTTGCTTTTCTGTCACTTTTTTTGGAAATTGAATCAAATTACCTTGAACTAATCCCCGGTGTGGACCTAAGCCTAACTTTTTGTCAGTATTTTGAACCAAGATCACTTAAGCAAACCAGTGAATAGACGGCAATACCCTGAGAAAAATATTATGGACATGAGCCAACGTGAGATAGGTATAGATCACCTTTATGCAAGCTTACCCGACGCTCTTTCTCCTCTAAACAATAAAATGTAATAAAACTATAAAACTTAAACCTACTAGTCAGTGTGGCTATAGAAGAAATTAGTTTTACTATGTAGAAAAACTTAAGTGAATTCCTGAGCATCAATTTTATTACTTCTTTCATGAAAAACGTATAAGACTTTCCAGATGATCAATTATTTAACATCATTGGAAACATTGAAGGTAGAAAATGTGGATAGTTAAACAGAAATAACTTAAAACGTTATGTAACTTGAGCAAAGTTTAGTTAAGCAAACCCGGACGAAAAACGATAGCTTCTTGCACGGAAAATGCAATAAAATGTTTGCCATCGTAATGGCTTTCCCGCATGCCAGGGAGTAAAAATAAGCGCAGCCCTGCAATCCGCCCGGGGAAAGCCGCCGTCGAACGAGATGATGCGAGAGCGCTAGACGTGAAATTGGAAGGTCTTCTATTAAAAACCCATCTGAGTACAACGTACATATTCTTCGATCTGTAACATTACGTGACCGGTATGCCTATGACGATCCAAAACCCACAACTACACCCTCACAGGAATTTGTTTGATGATAGATATTGTGGCTTTCAGAGGCTCCGGTTTTTTTCGTTCCTATTTTCACCCTGGGCATTTCTTTGTTATTTTAGATCGACGAAATATCAATATGATCTGTTTTATATTACACTAGGCTATCCCCTGGAGGAAGCACATGTCATATGCATATTAGGTGGAATGAAAATTCAATTTTACCGTGACAACCCATGATGAACCAAGTTTTCGTGTTTGTTCCACCAAAGTTGGCCGAAACTTTTGCGGCATGTAACTTGAAATGTGTTGATTTATTAACTTTGCGTCAAAGATAACCACCCCAGACCTAGTTTATCCAATTTTTTCTGCGAGTCTTTTTGTGTCCTTTGCCCGGAATTTCAGGTTTTTTACTCGATGCTTTGGGCTAGCGCAGCCGAAAGCCTGAGATACAACGATTTTTCCCCTGTACTGTTGGATTTATACGCGTCCATCATAAATTTTTTTCTCTTCAATTTTTGACACGTCATAATCTAACGTTTTCGCAGCACTTGGCAGGGCGACGGCGAAACAAATAAATTGAAAAGATTATGAGTGCATCGCCGCGTTGCATATAGCTCCTGCTGCACAGGCGCAAAATTGAGTTTAATATTTAAGGAGTTTTCCCGGAGCGGACCCAGAGAAGTGTTCGTGAACGTGACGTGCACACTGTGATATTTGATACATGCAAAAAATGAGGCGCTCGCGCATGATGCACGATTATCAGCATCTATCAAATTATTATCAGCGCTTTGCGAGAAATTGCCCTGCAGCCGCGCTTGTGTTTGCTATGCTATTGACTCATGGATGCGGAATGCGAAATTCTTAGCGTCGGCTTTATTTTTCATCGCTTGCGAAAATATTTGCACAAATACTTCGAATATACATACAGTGGGCGTGTGCGAGCAACCTTAAAAGATTGCACAATTTCCGAACAATCTGTTGTCGAAGAGAACGTGCGTGCATGGCTCGGGTTTCACGAAAGAGCTACATTTTTGAAAAAGTTAATAGTAGAGTTTCCACCATCTTGCTTTTGATTAAATCATTCATTCGGATTAAATTGATTCGCCGCTATTTATGCAATCCGCTCTGGTTGCTTTTGTGTTTCGTTTTGCAGGTTTGCTTTCTTAATAAACGCAAATCGAGTAAAAACTTGGCGACGGTGCTGTGGAAGCAGGGATCAACTGCTGCTTCTAGTCGCATTTCGGTTCCTGTCGGTGAAAACCATATTTGTGCGGCTGACAGGTTATCAGCTTCAGACAACCGAGTCGGTTGCGTTTCACTACCGCGTCTCCGGCACGAACAAACACGGCACCATTTCGTGTTGTTCCAAATACGACCATCGCCAACGTTTGCTCCTGCGTACGTCCTGCCGGCACAGGAATGTGTCCCCGGCACAAGCCGGACGAGGAACGAAAACGGGAAAGGACTGCAAATAGCATGCCCTCGTACAGACTTGTGTTCTTTGCACACGCACGGATTCTTTTTACCCCCTCAACCTCCAACCACTCGCATACAAAGCATGAAAGTTCCACAAACTCTGCAACGCGGACAAATCCACTCTCCGACTATCAGCCGCATCTACTTACTCTACGCTCTACGCTCGTCTGATAACTTTATTACGCTGATGCGCGGACATTTGCTTGAAACTATCTCTTGTTTCCCACAGCGGCGAAGTGAAATTGAGGAATTCGACCATAATGCGCCACATGTCGAAATTTGTTTTGTCTTCAAACATTCATCCATTCATCCGAGCTATCCTTCATTATACCCCTGAATGACAGATAGCATGGAACCATATTCTGGTGAAACAAACTTATTTTTCGTTACACGTAATTATGTGACGACCTTTATTGTGCCAACTTATATAATATTATAAGATATATAAATCAACATTTATTGGCATAACCTCTGTTCTTGCACATCTTCCTGTTTCCTTCCTTCATAATATATATTTTTACAAACTTAACAAATAATTCAATGGAGAATTTGTTTCGTATTGAAACATTCATTCATTCATCCGAACTCCCCTTCATCGTATCACTTTTTTCGTAACTTGAACCAATTCCACGTAAGCAAACTGGTGAATAGTTCCCTATGAAGAACAATGTAAAAGGACATGGGAAATTAACCATACCATTGGGAATTAACAAATCACATTTACCGATATTTTCTTGGACATTCGTGCATATGTCTCTTTTTGTCAACTTTTCATATTTTTGTCATGATTATTTAAAACATTCCGAATATCAAAGTTTTTCCTTTGTTGTCGGTGCATTTATTTCAACCATGTTTTTGTACATCCACTGTCGATTCATCACAAGTCCAAATTTGTTGTGTCTTCCAACGTTCCTCTATTCATCCAAACCATCCTTCATCGCACAAAGTTGTACCACTGTATGACAGACAGAATGCAACCAGGCACTGTCGAAACGAACTTTATTTCCTGGTTGACGTAATTACGCGGCGCCACGTCGTGCCAACTGTGTATTATTAAATTCCGACTTTGCTGGATGACCAACGCGAGTGAGTTGACTTCATATACGTCATACGATAATTGCGCGCATTTGCTGATGCTAGCAGGAGTCGACAAGCAGGGATGGGTGCAAAGCAGGCGAAGCAGATGATGCGGAAACTATTCCCCATAGCTCGCTACGCTCCGGCGGCGACGCGGCATGACATTGACATGCGGGAATGTGGGAATAAACCTACATAGCCCAAAATAGACGCCCCTGCTACCAATTCCCTTCCCTGCTGCGCAGCGCTCATACCTGCCCTGGAGAACACGAAATTGTTCGCTACGAACTTCTTCATTAAAATATTTTCAAAAGAACAAGTTGGCCGCGTTGAATTGCCCTAGATGGCGCCGACGTGCACCATAAAAAAGGCGCACGAACATGTACGAAAAGTTTCCACATACAACACGGCATCTGCCACACGCTCCCACTCTCGTTATCTCAATCCTGAAGTTATCGCCAACTTTGTACGCGAATCATTTTTGCAACTGGGTTACAACTATCGAGGAGTTTCCGCACGTCTCGCCGACAAATACGCTCACCATTTCTTTCAATTATGTTATTTCATAAATAACGAGCGCGCTCGCTCGGCGACTTTTACGTCGTGTTTTTTCATTGATAAAACATAAAAACGGGCGAAAAACACCACGTTTTTCGGTGTGGCCGGAAGTCGTTGGCCCGCGCGAAAATTTAATTCGCTCGAGCTGTATTTACGCGAAACGCATAACTTTTCGGAAAAAGCTTCCAAGCAGGTTTATGGGGTTGTAGTCATATGGAGGGTGCAGGTCGTTATGAAAAGTTCGAAACGGATATGAAAACTTTGTCGCCGTCCAAACCGAAGAATATGTGCGACAGCGAGACGTGTATTCCGAATTACGATATACTAGGGCAAAAGCCGGAAGTCATACACAGCGCCTAAATTAATTATACTTTTCCGCGGAAAATTACCGCACTGTATTTTACCCAGTTTACAAAGTTTGCACTTTGATGCTTTAAACTCTTAGAGTTTACGAAGTATTTACTCTCAATGTGTTTGTGAAGCTTTCGTGCGAAGTAATACTTTTACAAATTGATTAAGCTTTATGTAAGTTCATATTTTCTGACTTTCATATCTTGTGTTGTCAATTTTATAACTTTGTGTAAAAATTGTACTCGCTCAAATTTTTTTGCTTCAAATTTGTTTTCAACAAACATGCCAGGGTTCATGTTAATTATGATTCCTCTGAAGCATGTGTTGCCCATTTATTTCTAGCTCCAGGCATTCAGCATCTAAAAGAACGTATTTCGATGTGGTCAAATGACTTAATTTTGCAAAAAACATGTATTTAAACACTACGGGAGATCGCTTGCTCTCGAACTGTTACAGTTTGAGAGTTATCATGTGATTTCAAAAAGTTTGGGAATTATTCACTGAAATATAATAGAAAAACGTGTTTAAATTGTTCAAATAACTTATTTTCTTTTAAACGGGCGTGTAAACGCATCGGGAGATGGGAGGCTTTAAAGGTTCGAGAATTAAGATGCGATTTTCTGAAATTTTGTGTTTAATCACATCGGGAGATCGGTAGCTTTATCGCGTCCAAAGTTAACATTCAATTTCTGGAAATAGTCCCTAAATTATAGAAAAACGGGTTTAAATGTAAATGTAAATAACGACTTATTTTCTCTAAAAAGTGTGTTTAAACATTTCGGGAGAACGATAGCTTTCATTGCTCACCAGTTATCATGCTATTTCTGAAATGTTGGGAAATATGCTACAAACCTGTGGAGAAAGGCGTGTTTAAATGTGCTCTAAACACCTATTTTATCTAAAATTAGTCTTTAAACAAATCAGGAGGTTGGGAACGTTCACGGTTCGAGAGTTAACATGTGATTTCTGAAATTTTCGGAAAAGTATTAGAGAGAAACATGTTTAACTGTGCTCTAATGACTTACCTTCACTAAAAACTGGGTGTAAACGCATCGGGAGATAGCTCTCACGGTTCAAGAGTCAACATACAATTTCTGAAAATTTGGGGAATATTTCGGCAAATGTAATAGAAAAACTTGGGTAAATATGCTCTAACGACTTATTTTCAATAAAAGTGTGTTTGAAACCATCGGGAGATCTGTAGCTTTCACTGTTTAATGGTTTTCAAGAGTTGACATGCAACTTCTGAAATTTTGGGAAATATTCTCCAGCATATTAGGGAGAAACATATTTAACAGTGCTTTAACACCTTGTTTTCACTAAAAATGTGTATCGCAAATTTAAGAGAAAAACGTATGTGCTCTAAAGTCATATTTTCTCTAAAATGGGTGGTTTAACATACCGGGAGGTTGAGCGTTTATGGTTTGAGAGTAAACATGCGAAAATGTGTATACATGTGCTCAAACAAACAAGTTATATTTGCAACAGAAGTGTGTTTAAACAACCCGATGTGTTTAAATCAGCAACAAAAAGGGTTCTAGGTCGATTTCGGAAAAATGTTCGCTTAAATACATGCTGAAAACGTATTTAATTGTGCTCAAGGGACTTACATTCACTAAAAAGGACGTTTAAATACATCGGGATATCATCATTTCATGATCATACATTCGCTCCACCCGCTATCATACCCGGGGTGCTGGGCACTGTGAATGTGAAGGAATACTGCAAAAACAATTTTAAAGTTAAGTACATTTTTCGATTTATGTCATTGGTTCTCTTCGTCAAACTACTATAATTATGGTTGTAATGTTGGTATATATGCCAGTAGTTACTTAATTAAATATAAATAAATAGCACAAAGTAAATAAATAACAAAACAATAAAAATAACAATAATAAATAACAAAAAAATTCTGACTATTATACTCGTAAAAGAGTACGACTTTAAAAACCTAACCCTAAAAATATAACTTCATATGTGAAATTTACTAACACAGAAAAAGCGCATCGATATCAGGATAACAAAGTATGGATAACACCATTCCAGGAATATTGGTAGCCCAAACGGGTTTATCCGCACCCAACCATCAACATGCTAGGCTTTTAGTTCGGAAACGCGAACGTGTAAAATCAATTCGAATGCTACGGTAAACGAAACGTTGTTTCCTTTTTTTATATTAAATAAACTCCCCGTATTTTGCAAGGAAATTGACTTGACATAACCGTGCCTAAGCGGGCCCCGACCCTTCTCGATGCCCGGATTTCACGTCTCGCCGTTATTCGTTTATAAATTCTTCGCGAATATCAGAAATACGAGTGCAATGCGGGAAAATTGCTTTCCATCTTGGCGCAGCAAAATCGAAGGCGCGCCGCTTATTATATTCAAAGTAATACGCAAAAGATACACGCAGGAAACACATCAACAGCTTCCTGCAAAAAACGAGCCCGAAAAAAAACCTCTACATTCAGTTCGCGTTTTACAAAGCAATTTCGCGCTCTTTACGCGAGGAAAAACCGGCGCTGGGTTTGTGTTTACGTGCGCAGCGTCTAATTTATTTTCCGTAAAATTCATGCGCTTTGTCGTAGCGCCTAGCCCCAATGCGAGACTTGCCTGCTGCGGTCTTGAATGTTTGAATCCTGTTAATGAATACAGCCAAGACGGAAAAAAGGCAAGAAAACTGAAGAGCTTTCAACTCTATGCGCCTCGCTGTTTTTTTTTTGAATGCAATTTCTTACGTGGTTAATCTATTTCCAACTTCGTTGCAAATTAATTGAATCCCTGAATGGGGAATTAAAAACTTTTAATTTGTGTATCGCATTTACCTCGGCGTGAATAAAAACGCGTCCCGTGTTCATTAGACTAAGCTGAGATGCGTCTACGCGACGCCAGCTACTAATTAAAATGTAAACGCCTCGCCAATGTATTGCGCAATGATTTTTAATTACCAACGCACATACGGTCCCAATCACGACGGCGTTAATTATGCGTGTACGACGCTGGCAGTTTGCAGCTTGTTAGCGAACTTTGCCCACTATGCGAACTACGTACACACCTTTGTCGCCTTCGTCGTGTGCGCACAGCACATAGCAAGGCTACTTTAAAGATGGCATTATCAAGTAAGCACATTACTTCGTATTAGTTGATTTAAAATTACCGTTTGGGAATCGCGGCTAATTTAAATTGATGAGCTTGCAAAGTTTGCACCAAGTTCGGTGCCGCGTCGAATCTATTCACCCTGGCTCGTCGGCAAACATTTCGCAAAGATTGATCTTTTGGAGCGGTAATGAAGTAAATGATGGTCAATCTAATTTAACTATGGATTAGATAGTTACGCCGCAAACGTGACGGTACTCTATCGTAAAGTTTTCCACGACAGAATGCAAAGTTTGCGTGGCGATCAATTTTTTAAGGGCAACTATCAATAAAAGTTTTAGATTGACAATGAATCAAAAAGTTGTGGAAA
The DNA here is from genome assembly GCA_027575185.1 of Mimaenictus wilsoni. Taxonomy (NCBI): domain Eukaryota; kingdom Metazoa; phylum Arthropoda; class Insecta; order Coleoptera; family Staphylinidae; genus Mimaenictus; species Mimaenictus wilsoni. Next base: position 13,472 of record JAODAC010031498.1, read on the forward strand.
AGCTTGTCCAAGTGAAATATGTCAAGATTCTTGTTGAAAACATCTTATAGCAATGCAAATATCTTGACATTTTGAAAGTTAATAATGAGAAATATTTGTTCTAGGTTTCTCCAATGACGCAGATATGTTTCATTGCAACTCATATAATATTGATAATACTATGTCATTCATGTCCTACAATGTCGCGTATTCACTCATTTGCTGACCATTACCAAAGTACTGGCTGACCGTCAAGGGGAGTGTCTAAATTGTCCAACACAGATTTGGGAACATTTTTGAACGTGTAGTACATATATTGAAATAATTTGTTAACAGGATTTTCCGTCGGTTTGAGCTGTTTGCCAAAAAATTCAAAGGGTTGCCACAAATATATTACTTTACGAGTAAACTTCTTGATATGGCATCATGGAGCATGTCAGCGCATTAATTTATTGGCCATAGTTTTGGCCACGAACTTTTGTATGAAATTTATAAAAGTTATAGTCAACACTGACAAAGGACATATAAGGATTGTCCAAAATCGATTCCAATGGAATTGAATGTACGTATAGTACTTATTGTTAGATATAAATTGGTTAATACAATTTTTCGCCGTTTTACACCATTTGGCCAGAAAAACTACCAAACATTCTTCAAAATGGACCATCTTGTTTTTAGTTCATTAACGGCATTATGCCGTGGTGGCGTTATAGTTTGTGCTTCGGCAACTTTGAACTTTGTCACTTATTATCTTCTATTTCTTACTTTCACAGTTTTCACAGGTAAGTGAATTACGGGTCTGCCAATGTAATTCATTATTTCGACTCTAATTCCACATTTGCGTCACTTGATTAACGATTAACTAAACAACCTTTCTGATCATAAAAGAAACACTATGAAATATAATATTTGTTGGTAGTTAATATAAGAAATGCAGATACTCATAGCATAAGTAAGCAAACACATAAAATATAAAATATTAACTCAGTATGGCATCGTGGTTTAATATACAAATTATGGAAAATGAACGTGCCAAAATACTTAAATAAAATAATCGTTAGTTTTTTGAATAATCGTACGCTGCACATAAAACACAAACACGTCACATCTGGCCAAATCTGCCCACAACAAGGA
>JAODAC010031509.1:0-14583 GCA_027575185.1 Mimaenictus wilsoni
AGAGATATAACAATAATTATAACGAGAATCAGGTATGTTCTTGTGCAGATACATTAAAAATACATGTTCATTCAAAATTGCCGCAAAAATGTTCAATATGCAGAATCAGTTGGTGCTTTAAACATTTCAATAGCACAAAATAGTGCGTAATTATGAGTTATTTGTGTTATTTATTGTTATATTATTATTTGTTAAATATATAATTTGAAAAGAAAAAAAAGTTCGCGGGCGAGATTCGAACGATTACACAACATAAACACTGCAGCTAAGCGTGCTGTTAAAGCAATATATACCAAGCTCCATTTGTGGCAAACTTTGAAAATTATTTTTGAGCAAACGGCTCACAACTGCATAAAATCCCGTTAACACAAGTTATTTCTATATATGTACTACACGTACAAAAAGTTTCATTCAATTTGGTGATGGACAATTGGAACACTCTCCTTGTAAGAAAATTCCTATATTCCTATTCTGCCTTAAGCAAACTTTTTCTGGTACTGATAAATAACTTTTTAGGAATGTAGCAACACCTAATTTAACTAGATATAAAATAGCTTCCTTTAATTTAACTATAAAAACATTTCTCTGTACGTAATAGAATGGATTAATCGGTGCTGATAATAAAAGAACTTTCCTAGTTTTATCAAATTTCTCTGCAAAAAAAGGATCAAACTTTCTTGAATATAATCAAACAAGCTAAAGCAACCTAACTTCAAAATGAATATTTATTTACCTGTTGCCAATAGTCGTCCAAGGAGGGTCGTGCAGAAAAATAGCCAGTGTCGTGGATGTCCTGCAGTTCGCGAAAAATGTTCACGTTGGGTAGTATATCATCCATCTTGCTGACTGTTGTTTTTCTTTCACCCACTAAATATATATAGAGATAATATTATCCACGAGAAAACACACTCACTCCCGAAAGAAATCTTCCTGCGAGGGAGATCTGCGCACTGTCGGCACGTCGAAGCACATCCGAAACGATTTTCTCTCGTCCGGCCAGACGTCTGAGAGAGTATGTGCGTGTGGGTATGCGTTTCAGAGTTGAATTTCCATTTGAATCTCGTCTCCTGCGTCTTGGCCAGAGCCGTATTGCGAAAGAAACCGACTCGGTACAAACACACACTTTCGAAAAGCGATTGCTAACACCACGCGCTGCTGCAAGACGCGCGTTGTTGCCTACGCGGCATGTTATTTACTTACTAAAGCACTCGCGCACACGTACAGCATCCCATCAGGCACACACCAGGGTCTTCCTGTCGAGGTTATTTCTCCGAAGAAGAAAACCAGAGAGTCGTGCAAGACAGTTACAGAAAACAACGCCGATGAACATCTACTGTTTTCCAAACTTTACGGTTGCTATGACAACCGTTGTTTACGTTGTCAACGGTTACCAAAACATGTGCAATATCCAAGTCAAAGTAGTAGCACGAGCGCACTACTTTCGTTGTTATTGAACCCAAGGAAGCAACAACAATAAACAAAACACTAGCACACTGGTATACGTTGTCGGAACAATGTTGTTAATCCCAAAAATATGTACGGTATCCTCGATTACACTAGTGGAGTTATTCACTTGTAACTTCGTTTGTTTTAAACGCGTTGCACTTGTTTCGCAGATCAACTAATTGTGTTGAATAGCGGACAGTTGTATACATACCGGACACACGCGTTAGATTTCGGCGATACTATCGCAAGACTTGCACGAAACCAACCCCCCGGGGTTAGCAGGTTTTTCGCAGAAGAGCAGCGAGCCGGCGTGCAGTGTGAGCGCCTTTGCGGAACACACAAGCGTACGGCACGACCTTCGTGGCAAGACTGCCGGCGCGCGTCCGTCTACACCATGGAGATGCTAGCAGGAATACGCGTTCGGCTACGTACGCTCAACTTCGACAAACTTCGTTTCTCTACGCGTGCGTTGCGAATGTTAAGTGGGTTCTACCCAGAGTGCGCCACCATACAAGAAGCGTTTCGATCGTCAGCGCAGTGTGCGATGCGCGTACGAATACCTCGATTAACCGATATTTTTCATTATCAACTTGCAAATAACTAATATTTAACATTCCTTAACATTCCCCTGGCTTTATAACACGCATCTATTAGCAGTTTACATGCCAGACAGTTATTCATGCGGCTTGTATTATGGATGCTAGTTTATTTAATCTATAGTATAAAGTATAGTTTGTGAAGTTAAAATAAATCAAATTCTTTTACGTATATTTTGTATATTTTAGGTATTTTACACAATTACAATTACATGGAAACATTCCTTCTGTTTTAATATAATTTGTTTAACTTTTGTATTATTTTGTTTGATTTAGTTTTGTATTATTTTATTTTTGAAATTTTTCTGCCTTTTTTTTTTAGTTTTATAGTTCCCAGCGCAAAAGTTGGCGTTCTTATATAGTTCTAATTTTATCAGAATGCATGCGTAAGTCATTTTAATATACTTTTGTTTTACTTTTACAGTTTCAGTGGAAAAACGGTTAATTTAATTTTATTGTTTAAAATTTTATCAACCCAACGATACCTCATATTTCTAGTTATTAAGATCAATATTTATAATAAGTGAAGCGATTTAATTTTAGTTAATTTCGATTTAATTAATTACAATATTTATTTAATTAAACTGAAATCATTAAATATTAAATCGGTTTCTTTATTTATTAACTTTAAGTATAACTCATTTAGGTCTTGCCTAGAAACTATAATCTGCACACCGGCGGCCTCTATGAGACTTTACCGTATATCAAACCGATGCGGTTTTTTTAAGTTTCAATCATGTTAAACAGATGGCGGTTATGTCAGTGACATGTCAAAATTATATTAAAAATTTCGATATTGATATATCGATATTATGAAAAATGAAATTATCGATAAATATCGAAATTTTCAGGTCGATATATCGATATATACAATACTTATATACAATGCATATACAATACTTCTGAACATCGTTCCGCTCCATTACATAAACTATTGTCAACACCCTAGTCGCCTGAAAACAACAAAATTTAAAAAATCTTCATTCCTTTTATAATAGTTTGAATTATAATTTATAACAGTTAAACGTGTTGTGTATATTTGTTTCTAGTAAAATAAGAAATCTTTTTTTTTCACAAGAGTCAAATGATTTCATACGTTTTATAGAAAACAAACATTTACGCAGTAAACTGCGCAGCAAACCCAATTTATCGGCATCGGATTTTACAGCAAAACCAGTTTTCGAGTTTGCTAATATCCGAACCAGAAATCAATATTTTTGTAATCCTATAATAAAACTAAGCTAGGTTAAGCACTTTTAAAAAATTCAATTTAATTCATAATTATTATCTTCTATTAAAAATTAAAACCGAGTCGCCGGCGCCGGCGCCGAGACAAACACTTATAAATTTTTGATAATGTTTGTTGGCATTAACTTGTGTTTTTCATCGTGCGAAAATGGATTAATAACAGACGCATCGACAAGCATGCGGAAAACGGCTCAAAATTAACGTACGTAACATGCCGTTAGGATCTCGGTGATTAATTAATGAAAATTAAATATTTTCCCTCCGGCTATTGTTTGCCGGATAATCATAATATCAACGGAAATCCTCCTGCAAGACAAACTTCCATCATCTAACATCCTTAATATTTAACGAGCATCATCGCAAATGGCATCACCTCCACCAGCACCATGAATATAATGTCACTTATTGCAAAATCAACATTTTATGATACCTGCTACATTGAAATAGATATCAATAATGACCGTAGTTGAAATGCTGCGCTTGACAGTCGCGTTTATTAATTTCGCGATATTAATTTCGATGCCAAACCAGCAATTTTCGATACAGTCATGGAATTATGTGTAATACTGTGGATGCGTAATGAAATGTTTCATGCGCCAGGAAGATAATTAAAATCTTTATGACTCACTCGACGCTATCCAATTCTGTAGAGTTCGCTACTATTCGTATATTGTTCAATATACTGACTGCTTTTGAAAGTGTTCTTTAAATTATATTTAATAATAATAATATTAATAGTTTTGAACTATTGCAAGTAAAGTAAAGTAAGTAGGTTTAGTTAAATATGATATTTGTGTGAAGTTAGTAAGAGCCTCAGTTGTTTTAATTAAAAATATCCATAAGAAAAAATAAAAATAAAAAATAAATATCGAGTGTCCCCCTTCACCTTTAGATATGTTGTTTATACGACCCAAATTAATATAAATTTTGCAAGCTCCAATTTTTTCTCTTGGTGCTCTAAGAAGTCGAATAAAATTTGCAATTTTCAATGCATCAACGCATAAGAAGACATATTCACTGAATTTTCGCAGAAACTTGAAGAGGGTGCCTCATGATGTTCCAACAAAAAATATTGCAAATTCACATAAGAATGTGCTGATGATTGCGTAAGTATTTCCAAAAGAAAGAGTTAAATAAAGTGATAATGCATTGAGTTTGGTATCAAAATAAACAGCTCATTAAGGTTTTACTTGTGATGCCCTGGAGGTACTAGCCTTATCACCGCCTGTAGACCTCATGGGAGCACCGCGATGTCATGTAGACCTCCGATGCGCAACCAATGGACATAGCTAAAGAATAACAAGAGCGCTAACGCAGAGGGCGCATCGGTGGAGGAAGCGCCTATTTGATTTACGGCTAGTGCGTCCTTCCACTGTAGAATATGTGAGAGAGAGGGAACCCAGACAAACTAGAGCCATTTCTTCCGTGACGCGTTACGCAACGAAGCGGTTTACCCTCCAATAAGAAATTATCACTCCAAAAAATCCTATATAAATCAGTCCGAAATAAACAATACCAGTTCTGGTCCGCTTTTATCCCTACTCCACACCAATATATCGCACTTTGATTAATTTCACGTAGTGTAAACACAATTACTTTGTACTCGAGTCAATAACATAATTGATTACGTGTCTGAGATTTATTAATAATCAATTCCCGTGCATTGCGTGCTAGACGTAAAGAATGCGAATAAATTAATCAGCATTAAGATAATTGTATTATTGAGTTTGTCGGAGGAATTTGGAGTGTTTTACGGAATTTCCGAGGCGTAGGTGCAGAGATAACGCACCCGATATCTGACTAATGGCGTAATATCGCTTTTATCGTTTGCGAATGCTGTAATTTTGCATTTTTGCTGCACTTTGTGAGTGCGCCGAAGTATGTAGCGAATGTAGTGAACGTGCGTGGGGGGGGGGAGGTCGCTAATCGATGTGCAATGACGCTTTCATCGTGCGTGGGTGAGATACGAAAAAAGCGATATTGGCTTTTGTCGCGAAATTCCACGCGTGCTCGCAACTGTTGCGAAAACTCACAAAACAGCAAAACACCGGAAACACATCGAGCTGAGTGATATTGCTTCAGTTTTTAATCATGAGTAATGTTTTCTTTGCACATAATTTACATCAGGAAAGTCTATTGGATTATGGTTGATTGATCCTGGTATGAAATGCTGGGATCAATTAGCGATGTGTTCAAAATTGATTGGCTCAAAATGGTGATTGTTTTGAGGAGTATATACATTTTCAAGATAAGATGCAAAAATATTAGTCTTTTCCTCGTCTTCTTGAACTTCGCGTCACATTGGGTACTATACTGGTAGCTCTTTGGGGGAGGTTTGTAGCGATTTTATTTAGACATCTTCGTCCAAAACTGTTTCCCTTGTAAATTGTTGAGTTCTTCGCAGGCGCTGCACAGTGGTTCCGTCCTATAAATTTTCCCATATAATTTACATCAGGAAAGTCTATTGGATTGTGGTTGGTTGATCCTGGTACGAAATGCTGGGATCAATTAGCGATGTATTCAAAATTGATTTGCTCAAAATGGTGATTGTTTTGAAGGGTATATACATTTTCAAGATAACATGTAAAAATATTAATCCTTTCCTCGTCTTCTTGAACTTCACGTCACATTAGGTATAATACTGGTAGCTCTTTGGGGGAGGTTTGTAGCGATTTTATTTAGACATCTTCGACCAAAACTGTTTCCCTTGTAAATTGTTGAGTTCTTCGCAGGCGCTGCACAGTGGTCCCGTCCTATAAATTTTCCCATATAATTTACATCAGGAAAGTCTATTAGATTGTGGTTGATTGATCCTGGTACGAAATGCTGGGATCAATTAGCGATGTGTTCAAAATTGAGTTGCTCAAAATGGTGATTGTTTTGAGGGGTATATACATTTTCAAGATAAGATGCAAAAATATTAGTCTTTTCCTCGTCTTCTTGAACTTCACGTCACATTGGGTACAATACTGGTAGCTCTTTGGGGGAGGTTTGTAGCGATTTTATTTAGACATCTTCGTGCAAAACTGTTTCCCTTGTAAATTGTTGAGTTCTTCACAGGCGCTACACACTGGTCCCGTCCCATAAATTTTCCTATATAATTTACATCAGGAAAATCTATTGGATTGTGGTTTATTGATCCTGGTACGAAATGCTGGGGTCAATTAGCGATATGTTCAAAATTGAGTTGCTCAAAATGGTGATTGTTTTGAGGGGTATATACATTTTCAAGATAAGATGCAAAAATATTAGTCTTTTCCTCATCTTCTTGAACTTCACGTCACATTGGGTTCAATACTGGCAGCTCCTTGGGGAGGTTTGTAGCGATTTTATTTAGACATCTCTTTTAGTTTGAAAATCACAGGAGCCTCTGTTTAAAATTTTCTAAAGTGCTTCGCGCTGATCGAGTGCGAACGATATTGTATTATCTATGTTTTGATCTACTTACTATATTTATAAATTTCTCTTTTAAGTTTTTGATTATTGTTAAGTGTATATACTCGGTACATTTCCCGCTTTCATTTTATACAATTTATTATCTGAGGAGTCAAAATATGCGCGTTCCCTATGTTGAGGGCCATTTTTTATAACATTCTCTTTAATAACGTTCATAAAAGTAATTATATCCTTTTTCATTATTTTGCTATAATGTTGCCAATTAGAAACTTGTAAATTAAATAAACGACGAACATTACACATTAATTGAAACAATTTTTAACTCTATCAAAACATCACGTTGCGTGTGGGAAATGTAGCAACCAAATTAAACAATTGTAACAAGCATTCAATTAATATTCTCTATTATTCTGAAAAACAAACTATAATAAAATACGAAAACAAATACTTCTCATAATAATAATAGTAATAATAATATGATTAAAAACCCAATTAAAACACAACAAACATAAAACAATAAAAGCATAGTGGCTTTGATTGTCAACCGCGTATGACGAATGAGCAATGAATCAGAACAATAAAAATCGCGATTCTGCGGTCGCCGCGGCGATTGCCACGATTGCGTCGATTGCCACTGCATTCCGAACTGCGACGGTCGCCTTCGACGGACGGGATGTGCCCCGCTGCCAATCGATATAGAATGGATTAACAATTAAATTCTGCATTGATGCTCGCCTAGGCGGGTATACGTGCACGGTGCGCTTGCGTGTTCGTGTAATTTAATTTTTTGCAGTATGCGAAACCGCAATCAACATTACCGATTGCCGATGAGCGCGCGCCGCGGCAAAAATCGTCCGGCGGCGAAATAGGAAAGTAGTGAAAATTTGCAAACGCTGCATTGCCAGTCGGCATTCGTTTATTATATTTCGATTAAATCCGCCCGTCTGTATGCATTTCAAATTAAACGTAGAATTTCATTAGAATAGTACCCGTGGCGCCACCTAACGTTACTTTAGACATGTTTGGTATTTTTATTTAGATTTTTAGATTTATTTCGTAAAACAGCTATAACATACGGAATTTTTGAGCTAATTTCTTCGTTCTAGTATCACAAGAAAGCTATATAAATTCTTTATCGTACCATGTTTGAATGTAGATTCCAGAAATAATAGAAAATGAGTTATTAAGTCTGAAACTAAATGTTTCATTTATCTCTTTAGCATTTTCTTGGATTTATTTAGAAAAAGTTACATAACTTTTATAAATTTCAAACGATGTTTTGATTTAAAAGACTACTAGAAAGCTAATTAAATTCTCCATGGTATCATGATTAAACATATATTCTACAATTAATATTAAATGAGTTAATAAATCATAAAATTAGTGTTTCATTTTTATTCTTCGATTTTTATTGGATTTGTTTACAAATACGATCAATTATGTAGATATTTGTAAGAGTTAATAGATTATTAGAAACCAATTAAATTCCGTGTAGAGTCAAATTTAGATAATGATTTAATAATTAATAGTAACTAATTTATTAGGTCTTAAAATCGGTGTTTAAATTTTTCTTCTTTGCATTTTCCGTCATTCGTGCAGTAAAAGCTTCTCAATTTTTATAATTTTGAAAATATATTTGGAGCTAAAATATTTGTCTATCGAATCAAGTTTAGCTGCTTACTATAGAATTAATAATATGTTATTTATTAAGTCTAGAAAACGAAGATTTGTTTTTCGTGGTAATTATAGTAGAAAATTATAATGAATAAGTTTAAAGAAGAACAATGTAGAAATTTCATATTATAGGACACATAATTGTCAATGTTATCTTCCATCTTCCTAACAATATAACTTCATTATTTTTTTCAAAATTACTGAGTAATAAAAGTTCTATTTGCGTTTAATTGCCATATACAAACACAGCTTGTTTATCAGCGTCGGCCCTCATCTGTAAGCACCCTTCTTTGCAGTGTTATCAACGCCGTGGCAACGAAGTGCCTCATCGGTCGAAAGAAAACAATAAAACGACGCAAAACAAAAGCTCGTCGATTAAAAAAAAGTGAATGGTGAAGAGCAGGGTGTGTGTGTGTGTACGAGTGAACTGAGGAGGGTTGGTTCGGTTCGTGACGGTGTCGGTGATGGGTGGTTTTGTAAGAAACGACCGCAAATAAGGGCGCTGAAGTGGGCGCACTCGAGTGGCGCACGTATTGTGCGACGACGCCCGTCGCATAATTGAAAATTATGCAACGCGTTGTGCCATTTCGCCGTCGTAGTGTACACACTACACGTCATACCAACTCTAGGGGGAGTTGCTTTTAATTGCTTACCTTACTAGCATGAAGGAAAAAGTACTGGCATTCAACTGACTTACCTTCTATGTGTTCTATTAAAATGCAAATAGTACCTGTATTTCACATCAAATTTTAGGGTTATATTATTAACTAATCATTTTAGGTGTTTGGGGTGTGGGAGTTTCTGAAAACCCTAACTTTTGCAAAACTCGGTTTTCGGTTTTTGAAAACTGAATATTTTTTTAAAGGTTTCAAAATATTAGTGATTGTTTGATATTTTATGTAAAATGAATCAAATTTTGAAGAGGTGTAGCGAATAATGAAAAATACTACATACATCATGGAACAAAGCAATGGATGAACAAAACAATTTTGATTGGAAAATAGTCGTTATTACTTAAATATTCTTATGTATGTATAAGACATGACCAATACATTTAATAATAACAGCACCAAATAGGTAGAAGATGAGAAGGGAGATCGAGACTGTAATATCTGGACCAGGTTGAAAAGGACGAAGTAGATATTGCCGGACGAATGGAAGTGATAAATTCAGCAGGAAAAGAACTAAAGAATAGGTGCCAGAGATGTTTAAATAACAATTTTTAATAAACTGCAGTACATACCTAAATTTTGTTGCTTATGAATATCGTTCCGGCTCGATTAGACTAACGACTGATAGTTAACTATCACTCCAGTACCATTCCTCTTTCATTCCCATGTTAAGAAACCTCAAGTATGCCACCCATCCTCATGCAGCAAAACCTAACCGAATCTTCCCTACCATTTTCTGTATCACACCTTACCCTTGCCAGGGTCCCTTTTGATGGTGTTTACTGCAAAAAGAAAGGGTCTTTGCAATAAATAATGATGGCCTCCTCTCCACAGTTTCTATAATCTGGTTCCCAGGGTTGTAGGGAATTCTGCGAATGTCACGCTATTTAATTTGTTATTTATTATACGTATTATACGATTAACCCGTATTACCCCTTCTACTGCCTTCGCTCCATACCTGTTTTACCGCCGCCTCAGATAACTTACACGCCTCATACATCTTTATTCTATCTCCCGTCCATGCATTCCTCCTATCTCTCACCCCAATATCGATACCTACTTCAACAAACGCTCTTCTACCAATCTTACCATTGTTCTTGTTCGCGCGTATTGCGCGATGATTTTTATATGCACCCGCGAATCTCTCCACGAGCTCTAAATTAATAGCCAGGGTGCATTGATCATCCGACAGACTCACAACGACAAGGGAGTAAATATAACAAATATTTATTTAACACACGTACAAAACTTACTACCCACTTAATCGCGCCATGGTCGAATAAAAACAAGATCGAGCCGAGGGCGCGCACTAAGCTAGGCCAAAAAGGGACGCTCAGTAGCGTCGCGCGGTTGCCGCCCAGTTCGTTATCTTTGCGCGCAGGGCGCCAAATTCAAATATTAATGGCAACCAGAAGTCAGCGCATCACAGCGCTGAACAGTTCTCTTACAATCTTATTTCATATCATTCTACTCTACATTTGGACTCCCATCCTATACAAATTTTTCATGTTTCCTAAAGGTCTATATAATTTGGCTAAAAGACCTAATGAGGATAGAAAAGTCCATCTCTAACTTCATTAGGTCCTTCAGGAAGGAACCATGCTTCTCTTTCTAATCATAAGAAGTTATAACTATTATTAATTAATAGTTCAAATTAACATTTTCAATATTAAAACCCAATTTAGTTTCTCTAAATATTTTTTCTTCTTCAATTTTTCAAAATTTGTTGAACACTTGAAGAAGCATATAACTCACCGAGAAGTTGTACCAACTAAACGAAATTAATGCGAAACTTTGGGCAGCAATGTTTCAAGGTCGAGAACTGTTGCCGCACAAGTTGCGTCAAATTCTTACCTTATTAATCACGCCGAATTAGCCCAACTGACAGCTGAGAACGCGCCACCATCACCACCCGCTCGCCCGCCAGGAATTGCCGCCTCCTTCGACTGCTCCGGCATATACGGAAATCCAGCTGTTGGTGGATGACGTGCGTGACTTCAAAACAATCCATTAACACTCCGGGTCTTTATTAAACATTCTCTCAAACGACGCTCGACTCGTGACGGCCCGGCGCCTCCACCATAAAACGAGTCGTTGATTTAAAACACATTATGCAATTTTCGTTGTTTTTGTTATTAGGTTTTTTATTTGCTTATTCTATATCATATTATTTGCTTACTTTTTTTTTCAATAATTTCTAGAAAATTTTCAAATAATCTCTTGGTGCAAAGAGACATGTCTGAAGAGAGTAAGTTGTCTCTCATATTCGGAGAGAGAGAGAGAGAGAGAATGTGTTAGTTGTTGGTGTTTCCCTAGGAAAATCGGAAAATCAATACTTAAGATAATTAAATTCCGCTAGCATAATTTCGAAACACCTTTGGAATTACATTAACTCGGCGTATTCGTATAATCTACAAACAAGGCATTATCCAACCCTCAGAACGCCTGTGTCAATGGTATAAAGGGTTTTGTGATGAAAGGGGAGTAAAAAAGAATTGTAGAACAGGCAGGACGCAGGAGGTAAACGACACCCGAATGAGACATTAAATTAAGGTGCTCCACACTGGTGGAAACGAATATGTTAATATCCTTGTCGTTAAAATAAATTTTATGAGCTAATTAAAGTGATTTAGTGGATAGTGAATGACAGTTGTCACTTTTCGTACTGTTTATATACTTATAGAATATTAATGAAATTTTATTTGTTCACATCATGACGTTTTCAATAAAATTCCATTCTATTAGTTGATTGCTAACTTTTCTCAAGTTCAGATGGTGGTTCAGATTTCTCTGAAGCATGTGTTGCCCTTTCCTTTCTTATCCTGCCCATTGAGTGCCTTTCAGAGCATAGATTTCTTTATATTAATCTTTATAATAAAAAGACGCAAGTCCAACGGGACAACGTAGCAGCGAAGAAATGATGGATGTAAGATGAGAAAACCAAACTTTTTTTAAATTGTGATGCGCTGATTTCTGGTCGCCATTAGTATTTGAATTTGGCGCCAAGATAGCGATCCTGCGAGCCGCCCTTTTTGATAAGTCGTTTCAGCAAAGTCGTGCGCGCTCTCGGAGAGCACAGGGTAATCTATCGCGTGTTCAAATAATTAACGAAATAAAAAACGCGACACGTGCGAACAAAAATAATTTTAATAAACGAATGGCAGAAGTCTCATTCATGCAGTAATTGATGAACCCCAAAGATAAACTAATTATTGAAAAATCTAACATGCAAGAAAATAGAGTTTTCCAAATAAAAATATGATATATTTTATTGTCTATCGACCATTTCGGTCTTTCCGACATGTGTTTACATTTTTGTGTCTCTATTTTTGTGTTTACAATGTTATTTGTTGTTGATGTTGTTGAAGATAGTATGGTGTTGAATAGTGTGTATAGTAGTAGTATGTTGTAGAGTGTGAAGTGTTGAGAGGTGCATCTTATGATGTGTATGTTGACAATTTAATTGTTGAAAGTTGATTGTTGGTTAATTGTTGGTAGGGTAGAAGTAGGTGTGTTGTAAATATGTGTGTCTTATGACGAATTGTCCACCCCCGGGGACTCGAACCACGTCTGCCTGCGTTGTAGACCAACACTCTACCAACTCGGCTGCCCAGGTGGGCTTCCAAATTTACTTCTCTAAAAATTCTTTCAAATAGTATGTTAAATGCGCAATGAACCATGTAAAGTTTTGCAATTATGAGAATCCTTGCACTTCTTGTCGAAGTTAACAGAAAAGAAACTCAAGACAGCTAGTGAGCCTTAAGACTGCTACTAGCCGAAGGCGGTTGAGGATAGTGTTTGTTGTGTTGATGTGTTCGCTTCGGATTCTAGTTTGAGACTGTCTTTATTTTAAAATCATAGTACTAACTTATATTACATCGGTCAATGCTGCATTTTCTCTTTCTCTCTCTCTCTCTCTCTCTCTCTCTCTCTCTCTCTCTTCAGCGTGATACACATAGCGGTACCACGCAATCACCCCGTGGCGGCCTACCACTCTCAATCGCTGGGTTTGAATCGCACACGTTTTATTCTCCCCAACGGCCGAGCGTTAACAATATGCTAAGATGAGAAATACAAAAAATATCTTAAACCTAGACTAAATTCTACAAAATAAGAGTTTTAAACAGGCATGACTGGAAAGGTCAAAACAGTGCCTCAATCTTCGACGCTCAGCATGAACCACGCAGTAAAACTGCAAGTTTTGGGCTCGCACGCCCAAACAAACCAAATGAATTACCCACTTATTCCTCCAGGATAAACTTACCTGAGCATTCCTACTCCGAGTAAGCGTGGGAATGTATTAATTACTAGTTAAAGTATGATTAATTTCATGGAGTGGTTTTTCGCCGTTCGGCAAGCACCTAGCGTTCGCTAGGCGTAGCCGGGGATTAAATAACTGCCTAAAGTTTGTCATAACGTGTCGCAAACGGTGGCGAAACTTTCGCAAGGGCATTAATCCTCGAGGCCTCGCGGGCGTGCGTTTCGCCTGCCTGATCGGCATCAATGCGACGCTTTTCCCCTAAATATATTTCCGGGCGTCGCTCTTGATTGTAATTACCGACACGCGATGAGGGTGCTCTGTCGTTGATATTACGCCGCTGAACTCCTGCCACATATCGAATGCATGGATTAGGTTTTGCGAGACAACCTAATGAAACTTCAGCGGCAATCTCGAGTATGGCGACGTGGCTTGTGTGGCGTGTTTGAGTAATGCGTAATTTGATTAAATTAGAAGTTTTTAACTGTATGGAGCGTGTTTAATTTGCTTAGAATTGATCAGAAATTTAATATTCATTGAATATAATCAAATATTTTAATTTATCCTTTTTCTTAAGAGGACCCAAGTCCGACGATACCATGAATCGGCCAAATGGTTGAACAAAAATGTGAACTTCAAACTTTGTTTTAAAATAATTTCTAATATACAAATGGTAACATTCTCATTCATATAGTAATTGATTCTGCATTAAATGTAGTTTGTTTTGGTATATCTATAAAGCTCAAAGATAGTGTAATCATTGGGAAATCTAAAGTGCAAGAAATCGACTTTTCCGAAAAAGACTTTTAAAGTTTTTAAGCGATCCATTATTTTATTTAAATTTCTGAAAATCTACATTATTTACATATAGTTAGCACTAAAATAATGTGTTTTCATATTTAAAATAATAATTTGTAGTGTTTATGAATATTTTGTGCCGGCAGGCGATAAAACATAAATATTTAGATGCTTAAAAGTTCTTGATATGTCTTCATACATTGGCTGAACTTCAATTACCTATAACATTTCCGCTAGGCAATTCATCGGAAAAAGTACTTTGGTTATTAGTAGCAAATTTCATTCTGTATCTTTTACTAATGATTTGTATAAATAGAAATTTGGTAGATATAAACAAAAGGGCGATTTTTAGGAGAATTCATTTCAAGTAATTTTTCTGACAGCGAAAACGGAAACGTAATTGATCTCAACTTTTATGAGTTCTAACATCGGTTCTAAGTGATCAAATGAAAAATTGTCTTGGTAGTTTGAAGAAATTTTCACGCTGAATCGATTG
>JAODAC010031520.1:0-14575 GCA_027575185.1 Mimaenictus wilsoni
GAAATTAGACGTTTGATTAAATTTCTACCTGAATTTACAACTAAATTGAAAGCGAACCGAAATTTTGCAAAATCTCACTAATCAAACTAATCAAACATTCACATATTAATGATGAGTTTAAAATGAAAATAAACATATTTCATCCGTAACTTAATACTCTTACTAATCATGTGATTATCGTAAAATTGAACGATTAACTATTTTGACATTTAGAGAATTAGCTATTAGACATTCCAAAGACTAGAAATTAAATTCATACCAATATTTTTATTCATTATTAACAACTTGAATTAAAAAATAATAATAATAAAGACAATGAAGAATTACCAATAATATAAATATGAGAATGATAACCAGCTATGTTGAGGAGGAGAGAACCTCATTTACCATGTCATAACCTTTTCGAAATTGTCTCAATCAATAGCTAAACTATTAAAGAAAATTCTATGAAAATTTCAAGTTGGTAACTGCAGTACGAAGCTATAGCTGTATAAATTATCTCTTCATTATTTAAAAAACGTAGGGAATTCTAATGTGTACCTAACTTTACACGTGGTTTTCAACGTTGCGTACACGATTGAGAAAATTCCACTGAACACATTCGGCCCATTAAAAGCTCATTTTATAGATAATTACATTTCCTACAATATGACGTCAATTGTTTATTAAAACTAAAAATTATATATATATTTTGTATTATTTTAAGGGTTATTTTTATGAGAAAAATAAAAGTACAAATTTCAAAGTGCATTTCAAAAACATGAAATTTAACTCTTTTTTTTGAAAATGCTAGACATCATATTCAAGGAAATATTATAAACTTTGCAAAAACGTTTTGATACTCCGTTATTGATCAAAATTAAGATCGTTAGAGTGTACGCAGCTGAGAAATACGAAAATGCGATTGAGAATGAAAACAACAAATAATCCCACAAATTACCTTTCAAATCTTATAAATTATAATTATCCGTATTTGCCAGCAACTTTAAATGACATTCAAAAGCCCACAATAAATCTTCATCTAATTAACGCATGCAAATCGTGAAACAATCCGAAATCTGAATGTAACTCGCTTGCGTTAACGTCCTAACGTTAACCTCCACCATCATATCCAACCAATTTATAATCAAATATATAATTAAAACTCTCGCCCGCCAAGCTGGAAACTCACACTTGACGCACAAACTTGTTACGCTTTCCTGCAGAGCCGCACAAAGAAGTGCAGCAGGATAGATGGCTAGGTAGCTCGAGCTAGTTCTACCCAGCAATCGCACATTAATTGACAGAGTTAAACAAACGGAGAAAAGTTTGTCGAGTCGTGAGACACACTCTGTAAATCTTCACATTCGTCTCTCCGACGCCAACGTGCGTATTGTTTCATCTCGCTGCCTGCACCATCGTGCAACGAGATGATCGTTGTAGAGAAGAAATATGCGGTAGTAGGTAGAACAATATGAAGATCGGAAACAAACGCCGGTAATGTCAATGGCAAGCGCGCACTCATCTTAACCCAAATCAAAGAGAAACACTTTTCAATTGATTTCGAACGCGAGGCGGCGCGAATTTGTTACAATATTTGAATGTTAGACAGTGAAACTGCGAAATTAGTGTTTCGTACTAATGTCTGCCTGCTAATTATATTTGCTGCCGTACTAAATGTTTCATTCCTATTGAAGTTGAAACAAAGATAGATGTTTCTTTGTGTTGTACTGAAATAAGTTGATTGTTTTTTTAGATTATATTAGTCAAATTCTGCGAATTTTCCTGGAATTTATAACTCTAGTAGTCTCGTTAACAAGCCAAGCGAGTTTATATTCTACGAAATCCTAGAAAATGATATTGCTCCCGATATTCTCTGCATCCTCCAGTGCGGTATCAATTATTACCTTGCTGGACATACGCATAATAATATATAGTACAACGAGCATGTAATGTCAATCATTATTTACGAGTAAGGCAAGTTGTGCCACATGCCATTCATACGGGTAAACAATGAGCATTTCATGCGAGTTGTACACTATACTTTTTCTACGACTTTTATATGTGAAAATAATAACGAGCCGGTCTCAACAGTGAAACTACTATATACCCATTATATTGCTTGTTTGTCTAGAACCACATCATCTATCAGTGCTGTTATGACCAGCCGTAGGTTGTGTAGATCGTAACTTATACATTATACAACAGGAGTAGAAAAAACATTCATATATTAAGTTTTAATCTGTACCGGCAAAATAAAAACAAATCTAATTGCCGTAGCATAGAAATCAAGAAACAAAAGAAGCTATTGTATACAAGTCTAGAAATCTACTCACTGTAATTAGGAAGAAACCGTACCAATTTCGGCAGACAATTATAAATAAATTAAACACTTATATTTTAAATTACCTTCGACTTGAAATACTTCTGGTACCCACTATACATGTACTTGATATTCTCTTGCAACATCCGAAGTAATGCGAAAACCTGGTTTTGAAGCATGCAGGCAGAGGAAACGGCCAATTTTACGTTCTAATTTATGCAAGCTTTGCATTTAATATTTTAATAAGTCCCGTCCCAGTCCCACGACGGACTGATGAATAACTAATTAACTCGTAACCATCCGTGACACAACTGTCAAACTGTGGAGGAGAGGAAATAATATGAAAAGATTTCCAAAATACACACAGATTGACAGCTTGACTGATGGCAACATTTGGGCAGTGTGTGTGTGTGTGTGTGTGTGTGTATCTCGGTTTAATTGCACTGCAACTGTTTTGATGGCTAAACGCGCCTGCATTGTTCGCGAGCCGCCAAAGTTTGCCGCAAAACTTTAGGACGCCGCCGCACCACGTCGGAATAATCGTGACCGCAACTAATGAACCTCAACGTCTCCACTAATTCCCTGTTTTGTGCAATTGATTCAAACACAGGCCCAACGCGAATGCAATGCTGAAATGCTGATTGAAAAGTAATTGTCGATTATGCAAGCGTGTGTAAGAAAAACACATTTTCATTGAGAAAAGAAGTTGTAGACATTACAAACAGTTCGTACGCCATATTACAAAGATTTCATCACAATTGATTTGCAATCAATTTTGCAGCTTTTCCTTGTTGACGATTACAAAGCTTTTATTAGCCACTCAGCTCGCAAATACTAGCGCACGTTAAATAAGATTGTACGTACGCCTGTGCGCTATAGGCATCATGAATTTATAAAGAAAACTATGAAGACATAAAGAAGAGAATTATCCACACAATAAAATTGACCGTATTAACTCATGTCCTGTCTATTATGAGCATAGTAGGCTTGGGAAAAGCGCGTTACACTTTCATCGCCGCGCATTTCTCGTCGTGTAGGTGATTTCCACACATTTACCTCACTGAATACGAATGCAAACTAGAGGAAGAAAAAAAACAGCGATTCTTACTAATCCGGCCTTTGAAAAACAACCAGAAGAAAGCAAAACAACGACGAACTGCTACAACACCTACATAGTAATAGTAAACCCATACAAACTTGCAAAGACACCAACAATTGCTGCTTAAGGTCAGTTAATTTGTGCATGCCTCTTGAGTAAAACAAAACTACTTTGCCGCCGCTGCGCTGCACTAATTTAGAGTGAAGTAAAGCAAGTAAATGTGCTGAGTAACTCGTGCGACCTTGCATTCTAATGATTAGCGTAAAAAACACACTCAAAGTAACGAGTAAAAGCACTTAATAATTCATGTTGGCTTGTTGTTCATTAACGAGCTTCGATTAGTTGCAGGTTAATTTGTTAATGCAATTACAATTTTTTTGTAAATCTAATTTGTCTCCTGTGTATAGGTAAATGTACGATTGTGTGTATGTGTTGTAGGTGTGTGTGTGCGTGTGTGTTATGGACGTGTGCGTGCATCGTGTGTGTGTGTGTGTGTGTAGGTGTGTGTGTGTGTGTGTGTGTGTGTGTAGGTGTGCGTGTGTGTGTGTAGGTGTGTGTGTGTGTGTTGTAAACATATAAAAACTCGTATTTGTTCATGAGATTACTTGAAACCTCAGCAAACATATAACTTTAAAAAAAAAACGCGAAAATATTCCTCCAATAGTAACAAAATATGCGAAATTCCTAAAAGAATCTTCTTTCCCAAACATTGTCTTACACACATTGTCACACATTTCTTTCCCTGATTAGAACACTTAACGACCATTTACTACACGTATGTGAACACATGCCATTTTAGTTACCTCACACAATGCGTCCTTCTGAGCCGTAACAAACTTATTAGCACCTTTGGAAGCATTTAAATTCGCATTCATTAACAAATTATGCATGAATCAACAATTGAAACCGCCATGAAACGAAGAACAACAAAACACGTTTACACAAACGTGTGAGCAACAAACGGAGAAAGTATTACGTTGTTCATTGATCGTCTTTTAAACGATATACATAAAA
Organism: Mimaenictus wilsoni; assembly: GCA_027575185.1. Classification (NCBI taxonomy): domain Eukaryota; kingdom Metazoa; phylum Arthropoda; class Insecta; order Coleoptera; family Staphylinidae; genus Mimaenictus; species Mimaenictus wilsoni. The sequence continues at coordinate 4,416 of JAODAC010031520.1, forward strand.
TTGCAATAATAAAACACATCTCTCGGGCTAATAAAATCATTCAATTGCGACAAATCGTCGTAAAACTTGGGACGCGCATCCGCGCGCGTATCCGCGTATGTGCATCTATCCACCGAGGCAACAAATGTCAAAAAGTCGTAAATTGCAATAATTAATTTATTACTGCAAACTATTTTCATCCGCAATTGTTGTTGTTTCTTATTCGATGTTGGTTGTTCCCCGCAGCGCACGAATTAGCAAGTGAATGTTACACGCCGGTATAAAGTCACATTGTGATTGTGAATGCAAATGTTTGTGGGTGAGGAAATTATAGTGTTTGCTCGTAAAATGACTGCAGCCGGTAAAAAAAGCGTGCAACTAACGGATAATCATTTCTTACAATCAGCAACTCCTAATAGACTATAGAGTATCAACTGGCTTGATACTGACTTGTGACGGTAGTTATTACTTGTCTTTGCTTAAGGTTAATAATTGTGTAAGTTCATGTGACATATGATTCAAGTGAACACACTTTTTCATGAATCATTTTATTACTTCATATCCACGTTTATTGCTGTGTACCACTGTCCAATGAGTGTGTACCATTAACCGTTTTTGTTTTAGAATAAATTTGAATAGATTAATGTTGTTATTCATACGTTATTATGCAATACTATTGCAAATTGGAAATATGTGGAACGAAACGAACAATGTAAAATGAATGCAGTACCATCGCATAATTACCGGATAATATGAAATGCATTTATTGCTAATTTATTCTAAATTTTACAGTCACCCCTTCAGCTTCACAAATCGAGTCATTAAAATATATAATTGCACGGTGCATTCCTTCAAACTATTTTATCTGCGTGTTGCAACTGCCAGGGTAACTGGCTCAATTGTAGCACTTCAGATATCCAAAATGAATATGCTTCAAACAGTATTGCATCGAACAGAATTTGAGGACCCGCATCCACACGTATTTTGTTGTAAATTGCGATGCGTATTTCGGATCCATCTTCAGGCATATCCTCAATCTTCAAGTATATGCCTGAAGATGGATGCCTTGCATCCGAAATGCGCATCGCAATTTACAACAGATACGTGTGGGTGCGGGCCCTCAAATTCTGTTCAATCAGACCCACAGTGTAATATGTGTAATTCAGCGTTGTATCGCTTTCAAATGCATTTTCGACATAACGTTACGCATCCAGTCACACGACAAACTTTCTCCGGGCCCTTCAATATATTCAAAACTCTACAATTTTTCATTTTTTATCGTTGATGCGAGTCTACTGTCGAGTTTTGGTAAAACATTTTAAAAATTAGCACTGGAGATAAACACTTTATTGATGTTTTGCAATTGTACTAAATAAACAAAATTGTAAAACATCGATAAAGTGTGTATCTCTAGTGTTAATTTTCCTTTTTTTTGCTAGTTTTGATTACTCGCATTTTTCGCATTTTTCATAGGCGTAAATTGAATTTTCGCAACGGCTCGTTTTCATGTGAATTTTCGGCAAAATGTACCACATTCCAGCAAACTGTCGCCAAATTTTCCATTATCTTATAAAAGCCACTTAAATATTAGCCTGACTAGTTGACTCCGCCAACTTCACTTCAATTCATCTCAGCATCGTTTTTACTTCAAAAATAATTACAAACGCGTCAAACACATTGCGTGGCCTGCTTTTATTTTTTATAAGCGCTTTTCCATTGTGATTTCTTTTTTTATCCACTCAACAACTCACCCGGAAGCAGCAGCCACAAATTAATTGTTTATCGTACACTTTGCGTATTTGTCAATTTGTGCAATAGCTATTGATCGAAATAATGACGTGTGATATAATAAATATAAAAATACAATCGAATCAATACAGTGGCTATACAGTGTTTGATTTAGAAATTGAAAGCAATAAAATTCATAACGCTTAACGGTTAGGAATGCCAGCCACCAACTGTTGCAATATGCGTTCCACTGCGAAAGAAAATGAAGTGTAATGATCGAAAGACATAAAGATATATACAATAAATGAAGCGGGCGAATAAAAAACGCTTACCAGATTGGATCGCAGATTAACAAGCTGTGATCAAAGTTACCTAACTGCTAACTTCGGTTCGCCACTTCGCCAATACAACGTTGGCAATCAAACATTTCCCATCATAAGTCTGTTTTTTTTTGCGATAGTTCTTGTTTTGCAATTTGTGGGAATTTGCAGAATGAATGCGAATATGTAATATGTATGTGTCGTATGGACGCATAAATTATGTCAATGTATAGTTTATTATCTGATTGTGTGTTTGATTTGGGTTACGGTAACGTGAGTGAAACATAATGCGACAAACAATTCAATTCATTGACGGACAGCCAGTGCCTAGACCCCTTGTAAGACTGCAGCTCTCAATCTGACACGGGGAGTGTTCTGATTGTCCCTACAGGAAGTTGATCAAAACTTGAACTGAAATTTAATTGATGAACTCATGAAGATTTTCCATTTGTCAAATAAATTTAAGAAAAATTTCCTCCACGCTAAAAAGGGGTTAAAAGTTAATCCACAATTTCAATAACTGTCAACTTCCAACTGTTTCACACTCGCGCAAACTTTCTGCAATCAATAAACGCCGAAGTATTACCAGTTTGACTTGTCTCTTCCGCCAAAGAAAGCCCACGGCAGCAGCGTGTGTGCGGTTACCATGTGTGATTAAAAGTTGCCGAAAATGGCATCACGGCAGTCGGAATGACCGTGAACCATATGTCGCTGACAAAAAACGAGTTTCACCCGCAAAAAAAATGCGTCGCAAAGTAGTGCCAATGTCGTTAACATCACAACACATCCAATAACCGGATAATAAAAAATATATTTAATCAATCCAGTTAATTGAAAGACCACAAAGTACAAACGACAAAATAAGTTAAACTCGTATTTCCTCAGATGCGATCAATGTGTTTGTGGGAAAATACGAATACAAACTTTTCTAGGTCAATGAGCATAAGTGTAAATCAAATGCAAACGACTAGGTTAATTTGCATCTGGCGTCATTTATAAATCTTTATTTTACAATTAGATTAGTTACGCCTACTGCTAGACTCTAGTAGATTCTAGTAGTTAAAATATCAAGTTACTAAGTGGAAGAAAATAACTTTCGTTAGTTTCCTTACTTAACGGTGTCTTTAAATCATTTTATTTTTATTTTTAATTACATTGGGAGGTTTCACTTTTATGTTGTTGATGTTGATCGTCGTTTTTATCGTTTTTTCGGTATTTACCGGTTTAATTTACTGGAATATTTCTTGATTAGCTGCGAGACATTTTTAATGAATGCAAGAAACTTGTCACAACTTGTTTTTGGTTGTTTGAACGTTTATTTAGATTCTAAACGAAATTAATCAACTCAGAAACAAATTGTCGTCACTAGTGCATGTATGACTTCACTTAAAACAGAAAAAAAACAGGAATCTAAGAAACTCGAAAAGAATGTCCGAAAAAAGAGTAAGTACGCGTATGCAGTAGATTACAATATTATAAATCTATGAAATCTATGATACCCGTTTATAGAAACTCGAAATTTCGTTTTGTCGATATATTGTATTATCCTGTATGTAAGGATAACCCGTCTTCAACGGAAGAAAAGCTCCTCTCCGTGAATTTTTCTATACAAAAAGAAACTTGGGTTCAAAATATACACGTACCAAAATTTTCGTTTAAATGCAAGGCGGACAATTTAGACATACCTTTTTTAAAGGTATCATCAAAAGTGCCCCAGCGATTTTGAACCGTTTCGCCGATAAACAAACCAAAATTAACCGCCCGCGATAAATTGACTGCCTGCGATGAAATGTCCGCGAAAAACTAGGCACCATCTTAAGCTCTGAACAATAACGTCATTTTAAGAAAGAAAGTAAAATTTTTAATTTCTTATCGCTAATGGAATAAAATTAACAATACATAATTAAAGACTGACTTTGACATCTTTTTATAATTAATATTTTCACAATCACATTTGTTATTAATGAATATCTACGATTCGTTACGAACTTGTCAAACATTATGATCATTATTGCCCATAAAATTGATTACTATTTCCATTAAGTTCTCCTCTCATAACAAATTACCTCTTGATAGCTTATTTTTTCTTCTTTAAACTTTCGAAAACTGAAGGTTTTCTCTCCAATTTCCAAATTTAGCGTACGAAAATTATATTTCCTGTGCTCAAAAGAACAACCCACATTGAAAAATTGACAAAATTGCTCAAGTCAAGACCATCATCCTCTCATTCTCTCTCTCTCTCTCTCTCTCGATGTATAATTGCAGCAATTGTATATTGTAAATTGAAAATCAACGACAAATCGGGCAAAATAAAACGTGAAACACCCATCAAAAAGGAAGCAATTACCGTGTACGCTACGCTACTTCCAGTTGGTATACATTTTATAAGGAACTCGTCGTTCATTCTTCGCGCTTTTGCAATCAAGATTCGCAAGCGAACATACGCGACGGCAACGCGCCCGTCGGTGACGGCCTTGCAAGGAAAAAAAAAACGCTGCTCGACTGACATTGCAGGAATACAAAGACGAATTGCTACAATTTAGTGATTTCCAAACAATTTATAACAATTTGTTGAGCTCCAAAGCCACAAAAATGTTTTCAGTCATCTCAAATTGGGTAAATATAAAACTGGGTTTTTGTAAAATTCTACAATTATTTTTACATATTCAACACATTTCTATAATGCATTTTCTTCAGAAACTACTTCCTTTCAGTCGATAATTGCGAAACAATAATTAAAAATATATTTTACACCTTCATCTATCCATATTTGTCTGTTTCTTTCGATAATGTTTAGTTTATTGACGTGCTTTTATTGATAGGAAAATAAAGATTGATAATCTCGGTGAGATTACAAACTTTCTAAACATTTACTCTTCTCTCAATCGCATAACACTTAATATATCGATATCATGATAAATTATGAAAAGTGTGGGATTAAACTTCACTTAATCGGGAGATACGGAAATCAGGACAGACGAAATAGCGACAAATTCGAAAGAAAAAAACCCTGGAAAATCATGAGAATGTACACTGTTTTTTCGGGAAAACATTCAGTTTAATCGGGATTAATTGATCGCCGCGATACATTGACCGCATGCGATGAATTGACCTATCGCATGCGGAACAAACTATACGAACCGTCCTAAGCCAACCTCGAATCACGCTAAAGAATCTCACTAAGCAAATATATTTAAAAAAATAATCAATATTAAATTTCGTATTTATCGCATACCATTCAGTCTACGTCCAGCACTAAACTTCATTTAATCGTGACAGACGCTTATGAGGGGTAAATCCGAAAAAATAAAAACCTGGAAAGTCATGGGAATGTACACTGCTTCTTCAGGAAAACATTCCGTTTAATCAGGATTAATTCTCCCCGGCGATGAATTGACCTACCGCGACGAATTGACCTATCGCACGCAAAACAAACTGTTCTATACGACCCGTCGAGCAAACCCCGCTAAACGAACCGCATTGTCCAAACACCACTAAACGAACCGCGCTAAAGCATCTCAATAATCAAATATATTTATGATATTCGTATTTTTCTCGTACCATTCAGTCTACGTCCAACATTAAAGTAATTATAAATTACCACGCACATTTGAACAAAATGTACAAAGTGCGTTTGTACAATTTCGAGAATAATTGAATTGTTAAACTTTTTTTGCAGCTATGCATTTTGGCAGATATGCACTGGTCACACACTCACAGGCTTGCTGATATATTAGTGAATCGGAAATTTACGCGCAAATTGGATAAACGCCAAATTTACTTTGTGGCGATGCGGCAACAGCAGCAGCGGCAGCGACGACAGTCATTGCAACAGATTCACCAAATTTGTTTATTTGTGTTTAATGTAATAAGTGAACCGTTAAGCTCTGCGCGAAAATACAATTCCAAAGCATGGCAAATTGTACCACTCTTTTTTGTTTCATAAAACATTAAAATGGATTGATTACTCACGTGTATACATCAATTTTTCTGTGAGTAAAATGTATTATTGTTATTATGAACTTGTATATATTTAATAAATGCGGTTAAATGCAAAAATGCGCTGCGCAGGAAATGCAGAGGCTGCTGGTTCAGATCTGGTAGAAGATCTTTCATTTCGTTAAAAATGGTTTATATGAAAAGTATTGCTACTGCTCAGTAAAGAATTATGAAAATTGCAGAGGTGCGAAGATGAAAGTAGATCTAGATGTTTGACCTATTTCATCAGAACTGAAGTTGAAATTTTCGATATTTTGAACACCACAGGTTGCCACAAGCGGTGTGGATCTGCAAATATGTTTCAGAAAATGTTGTCAACTAGATAGTTGGACTCGTCGGTAGTCGGAAAACATTTTCCCGCAGATTAAATTTCGAAAGCATAAACATATGAATTGACCGCTTGCGATACGAACCGTTTAAGCAAACCCCGCTAAACGAACCGCACTGATCAAACCCCACTAAACGAATCGCGCTAAAGAATCTCACTAATCAAATATATTTAAAAAATTCAATATTCAAATTCTTATTTATGTCATACCATTCAGCCCACGTCCGCCCAACATTAAACTTCCATACGGAAATCACAACAGACCCTTAATAGGGACAAATCCGAAAAAATAAAAACCTGTAAAGTCATGCAAATGTACACAGCCTTTTCGGGAAAACATTCCATTTAATTGGGATTAATTGACCCACACGATGAATTGACGGTTCTTACGGAAAATGCATTCGAGCAAATTACCTATATTCGAACACTCCATCGACTAGGGCAATGGTCGGCAAGCATTTAGAAAGTGTCAACCACCGCAAAAGAATGCCATTGATTTTATACAAATAAGCCCTGGAACAAAAGACACCTGAAAAAACCGCAAATTATTGCCTTGGTATTGTTGTAGTAAATACCAGTGACAGTAGGGTATCATTCTTATAATAATTATAACCTTGGCGAATCCCTGAAGTAGGGTACCGTACGCCCCCTACTAAACCATTTTGTCAATATACCATAGTTACTTCGAGTATACCTACTTTTACAGTGCTACACTTTTAAACCAAGCACAAAACGACACAGTGAAAGAAGAAGTGGATGGCAGGGGCAAATGGCAATGCCGACAGGAGGACACCGCAAGCACTTTCAATCTCGCGACCATCCGCGGCCGCAGTGTGTGCATGCACAACGTGCTCAGCAGTTTACCGCCTGCCCCCGTTTACGAACGTGCGCCTTACAACTTTTCAAGTCTCTTCAAGTCTTGAAAACAGCAACCGCCGGCTATACACTAATCGTACCAATCGGCTTTTAACAAAATGTAAATGACGCTAATCACGGCAATTTTAAATTACTTTTCATCAGAAAATGGTAACTTACATTGAAACTCAAGAGTTACCAGCCTAAATTAAACGTGTTAAATTTTAAGAAACCAGCAAAAAAGTTTCTTAAACAACCTAAAAAAGTTTTAAAAACCTAAAAACAAGTTTAAGAAACCTGATAAACGTTTAAAGCAAACTAAGAAACGCTCAAAACCGACTGAAAAACGTTAAAACAAGTGATTATCTCAAAGGTGGAGGACAACTTTCGATGGTCTTGAACCCAATTACAGTGCTATTGCTTAAATTTCCCTACAATCAGTGATAAGACTCGAAAACAAACACGATGCGTCGTTCCGGTAGATTACCATCAGCATATGCAGCTATTTTGATTGTTTTCTCTCTTAGTAAGTACTACCAACCCAAAAAAAACAACACTATTTTCCAGGTGCTTAATTAAAAATTGCACAAAAATCTGGCTGTCTAACAGTAAATCACACGCATTCAAGCTGTTACACTCTACAGTTAAACTTTATAACTCGAAAAATAAAAATTAATAACAAAAAAAAAAAACGTTGTAAATCAGAGCAGCATGCAGGAACATAGCATGTGAATGTATAACATACTGTGCTGTCATTGCCCAATTGTATTGCAATCAGTGATTTAGCGACCGAGTCAGTTGCGCTTGCGTAGTTTAACAACGTACGAATATTATAACAAGCGCAAAATCAATTCGTCTGTGAAAATACTGTAATTTTACAACGATTACATTTTTTCATTGTCGTTATTTTTATGTTATTTATCAATAAGAGTATTGGGGCATTATATTCTCGTTAGTAGTCGAGAGAAAATGCAATAAATTATGAATTAATTGCATAATTAGGTCGAGTTAACTGTAATTCTCATAGATTTCAATTTTTTTATATGATTAATTTCTAAGGCTAATGATAATTTCAGTTTTATATGTTAAAAAAAAAAGAACAAATAAAACAAGTCAAATGCCAAAGTTGTTTTTTTCCGGGAAAACGAGTCACACTCTATCAGGTCTCCAAATATACATCGCACTAAAAAATGGTAATTTGTTTTAATGATAGTATATTTGCGTTAGGTATTTGTCCTTTTTAAATCTGAGAAAGATTAAAATCATTAGTCATATAAACTGAAGGGCGTTGCCCGTTTTCACGAAAGTAACTTTGGCACTTGACTTAAGGTCCATGATTGACGACACTTTTATTGTTAAATAAAGTGTATTAGGGCAATTCGGCTTTATTGGGGTGCAATAGTTTCGGGAAAACGGACACCACCCCCACCTAAATTTACATAGGGTGGAGAGACAAGTGTGTGTGTATCTGATGTTGGTCTTTTTCATATAAAGTTATAATTTATTTACTATTTGTTATAATTTTGTATCAGTTTTAAGAACCCTAATTTTTAAAAGTGTCCCAATTTTAATTAACAAAACAAAATCTAGCTAATTATGTGACATTGCAATAAATCCTAAACAACAGCAAATTTCATCACGAGAAAACTAGAGCATTATTTAAAACAACTCTTTCTTGTAAATTAATGTAAATTACATGCATTTGAATACGATTTTATGCAAATTACTATTCGGACGTTCGCGTAGATTGCGTGTGTATGTGCAACGTGCATCTCGTAAGTCTATCCATCTGACCAGCGGATTGTCGCCTGCCTGCCTACCTGCCGGGGGGAGCCGACATATGAATACGCGAAATATCCGCGAGTGAGTAAATTTACAAATTCCCGTCACGTCTCCGGCGTGCATATTCAAAATGATCGCCGGCCAGCGTCCAACTGGCCTCTCTGTCCGTCCTCAAGGCGCGTAATACAACATGTGTTAACCCACTGGCGCACATGTAATTTACAATGATATCGACACACAATTCCATATTCATCGATTTCGACTCAATGCAGCCCTGCCTGGCAGGATATATGCAAAACTTTGTCAATACACTACTAGTAAATACACTCACTCGTACATGCCGCGTCTGTCGTTGCTCATCGACAGCCGTCGAAACAAAGAAGATAGCAGGTAGAAGTAAAATGCGAATTAAACAAGTCGACAAACATTGGATACATCAATTTCTAATCATACGAATTGCATCTGTCACGGGAGAAGATGACACCTTTCCGCGGTGCTGCAAAGAGTAGGTTAGAGTGTCAAACCGTTTAACGTATACGAATTCTTGGCTTCTGCTTACGCAAATGCGCTTGGCTTGGGTGCAAATTAAAGCAATTGCATATTTAATGGATGTAATTGCAAATAACTGTAAATAATCTCCATGATTTACAAGGTTGATTAAGATTATGCAAACGCAAACGATTGGAATATGTTAATGGTTTCATCAATGAGAGTAAATTGACACTAAGATGATTAATAAATAGATCAATCCACCTACTATTAGTGTGACTATTGTGTGTGTGTGTGTGTGATTGTATGCGCATGTGTGTCTGTAAGAATGTGTGTATGTATGTATGTTTCTGTAAGAATATGTGTATGTATGTGTAAGATTGTGTGTGTGTGTGTGTGTAAGTGTGTGTAAGATTGTGTGTGTGTGTAAGTGTGTGTAAGATTGTGTGTGTGTGTGTGTGTGTAAGTGTGTGTAAGATTGTGTGTGTGTAAGATTGTGTGTGTGTGTAAGATTGTGTGTGTGTGTGTGTGTAAGATTGTGTGTGTGTGTGTGTAAGAGTGTGTGTGTGTGTGTGTGTGAGATTGTGTGTGTGTGTGTGTGAGATTGTGTGTGTGTGTGTGTGATATTGTGTGTGTGTGTGTGTGATATGTGTGTGCGTGCGTGATATTGTATGTGTATG
>JAODAC010031531.1:0-14575 GCA_027575185.1 Mimaenictus wilsoni
AACAATTTGCATCGGACGGGTAGTCCACGAATCCTGCTAAAAATGAAAGATTCGCGTTAATTCGCGGGTTGATGTTGCTGTTCGCAACACGAAACACACCGCGGCCCCCGACAACCTGATGGTTGCGAAGCGGCGTGTTTACATGCGCCCCGCCGCATATACGCAACCCCATCGAGCATGCGGGTGTATTTACGTATTAATTATGCGACTATGAAGTCGCACGGCTTTAGGGTTTCGTGTTCGTTTACTACATTAATTAAATTATGTTATATATCTATCTACATCGTATATAATCCTGAAGGTTGGTTTATTCTTTATGGGATCATGCCTTTCCCGTCGGCGCTCATGCTTACAATGCATAGTTGTCGTAGTTGTTAGTATGCATAGTTGTAGGGTATTTAGTCAGGCTCCAGGATAGATTCAAAGGGAATGAGCATTTGATGTATAGGAGATTTTGTGAATGTACATAGTTCAGAAGTCATTCTTACCGATTTATGTCCTTTAAGAATTCCAGCTGAATAGGCTTTTTTTGCAAAAATATTTCAAGGTTTCTGAAGTTGACGGAAAATTATATTAACGCAACAATTGACCGATCAAGCATCTGTGGTGATGCCTCACAGGTGGATGAATGTGTTTTTTCGTCTTGCAGAGTTCCGTAATGAGACCTGTGAGCTCCTTCACGTTTTTCCTATTTAAATCTTACATAAGGAATTGCCGTGATGTCCTCAGTCAGGTTCCTTTTATTACAATTCACTACTCTTGATATTCAGATTCTGATGTACAACATTATGATTATGGTTCGACCACTCGCGATATTACCAGACGATTTGTAGTGCTACTAACGGAATATGTCCATTGTAATACAGGATTCAACATAGGATTCTTTACAAGATATTCAGCCGATTTTAACGTATTTTTTCTGTTCAGGTTGGAGATAATGTTCCAATAAACGCTGTGTAAAACGATGCACGCCTCATTAAAAAGGGACTACGAGTATTTCCTGAACTTCGCCTACAAGCAATAAAGAAGAAGGTGAAGCGTGCACGCCGCCACCACTGTCGCCACGACGTTGATAAATTATGCTAAGTCGCGAAGGGCGGGCGCGTGTCGACGCCACAATGGCGCTAGTCAATCGTAATCCGAGCACGTGATTGTAATATGAATGCCGATCGATGAACTGAAATTGTAAGCAATCAACAAGTAAGTACGCAACAAGTACTTGCCACACCGACATCGGTTCAATCCGCCTAGCGGCGCCCCGTCGCCACCGCCCCTCGTGCGTTGCGTTTATACGTTTTAGATTTTCGCCCACTTCGCATTTCATCGGGCTCACACACCGCAAAACCTTTGGAGGGCCTGCCAGGCGGCAGCGTGTTGACTTTGCCAAGTATCAAATAAGCGAATGTACATATTAAATTCACCAGCGGTGTTGGGGATTAAAATGTTCACGTCACGTGCCGAGAACGCACGTGGATGACTTCATGCCGAATAGACACATTCGGTGTCGTTTTGACGGGCGTCGATTAGTGAAGGAATTATTTTATTCTTATAATGTGACAATGGGGTTGAAGAGGGTAAGCTGGAGGAGCGTGAGGAGTTATTTAATTTCGCCGTCTATAAATAAAAGTTATTTTAAACTTGTTTTGGTGTTATTTTGATGGTCCTCAAAGTTATTTCTTCTGTAAAATAAAATTAGTTGACAAAATAATATAAAAAAGCAAATTGTATGGAGGGGGAGGGGTGAATTACATCAGCATGAGTCTGTGGTGGTGCACCACAGGTGGAGGGAAGCATAAAATATACTGCAATGAGTCTAGTGAGCTCCCTCAGGTCTATCTTATTTCGACCTTGTGAAAGAACTATCCCTGCGATACCCTCGCGCAGAAAGCTTCTAATATATTACTCTCCTCTTATTTCTCTCTTTTTCCTTTTCCTCCTGCCTCAATTTTGGCACTCCTTGTATTTTAATATCTGCACCACGATGAGTCTGTGGTGTTGCCCCACAGGTGGATGGAGTGTTTCCGAAGCTTACAGTATATCATAATGGTTCCTGTGAGCTCCATCAAGTATACCTTACTTAGACATCGTGCAAGAAATATCTCTGTGGTACCATCAGAAAGAAAGAAATCCACCACGATGAGTCTGCGGTTTTACCCCACAGGTGGATGGAAGTGTTTCTGAAGCCTATAGTATCTCACAATGAGCCCCGTGAGCTCCCTCAGGTTTGTCTTACATAGATCTTGAGCATGAAATATCTCCGTGGTGTTGCCCCATACGCTTGAAGATGTTTCTTCAGCATAAAGTAAACTCAGGTTGCCTCTGTATGCTACATTGAAAGTGCATTTTTAATGACCAAGCGTGTAGAAAACTCTTTGCACGTCAGCAAAACACACTCCACACCCCCTTTGATCGAATGTATAAATTGGATAAAAATCGATTATAGAGTGCGCGGAACGTGCGGGCGCGAAATAAAAAGCCGGAGATGAAATTGATTTACAGCGCACCGCTGTCGCCGTCCGCTTTCATCTTTCTAGCAATGAGACGCGTGCGTCTTTATTCGCTTCGTTAAATATAGAAAATAATTGGAAATCGTGTTAGGGGTCGGAGGCGGCACGCCATCAAGATGGCGGCGATCGATACGTGCGCGCTCTACCGAACGGATGGCCGGTACGTCCAATTGTCACAGGCACTCGCCCGCTATCCATTGTTGTTGGTCCACACACAAGCACATGCCGGATATGTGGAGGGCTGTGGAGGCTGAACATAAATGTATGTTAATATTATGCAAATTAGCTTTGAAGTAACATAAATATGGCGCATAAATTCCGCCACATAAATGGATTAACCTTATCCACACCGCCCTGGGAGTCTCGGAATGCTCTCACGAAGCTGAACCCTCCCTGCTAACAGCTGAGTATCCTGAATGCATATGTGTAATGAAAGCACATATTCAGAACCAAACGATGGAGTAAATTAGTGATGACGGTAGATCAGTTCTTATGCAGAATCACACGACAACTTATCGCAGCGGCTTAGCACTTTTACAGAATCAGCAGTAAACATATCAAACGTGATATACGTTCTCAGGTTGCAGTTATTCATTGAATGACAAGATCACTACTTCTTAAAATCTGTGATAACTATCTTGTAGTTATTTGTTATGATCATGATACCTCATTGATGCTAAGCATCCCAGAAATTGTGTCAATTGTATCCGAGCCACTATCGACGATAAAACAACTTGTCGCATCGTTGTTGTCAACAACAACTAGTCGCATAGAATCTACAGTTTTGCGAGATCAGCACCAACTTGACGCAGCGGCTTAGCCCTTTTGAAGAATCAGCAGCAAGCGTATCCAACGTGATACACATTCTGAGATTAATGCTTCCCAATTAAATAACTGGGTCGCCATTTGTCAGGATCTATCATAACGGTCTTCTAAGTTTTCAACGACATGATATCCTATTGATGCTCAGCATCTAAGAAATTGTATATACTTGTTACCGGTAATACTGAAACGAAGGAAATTTATGTGGCAGTGAGAGTACATTAATAGTTCCACCGTTGCAAAATTAAACACCTTTGCAAGTTTAACCACGCGAAGAGTGTATGTACCGGTGTATCTTTAATGCCAGCTGTCCATGCACAGTCGAGGCGCCGACACTGTTGCAACCTTATTCAGGCCGACCGCAACAAAACGCCATGTATAAATTATTATTCCGAAAGGTTGGGCGTCTTGTCGTCCGGAAGGAAGAACGAAACATGTTGTTGATGCACATTACGATGCGGCGTTTGTATCTGCGGCCGGCGCGCCGCCTCCACATCGGCAAAACCCACGCTCATAAAACCGACACCGTCTCGACGGCGGTAGTCACCTTTCTTGCCGTCGCAAGAACAGGCAAAGGAGCGCGCAATATTTTAGCCCTAAAATATTGCCCACCACACCGCGTGGCGCGCCACTCATATTTCGATATGTGTACGTGGCGCTGCGTTTTGCAGAAGTAATTAAATTGTTTGTTTTATCCGCGTCGTACGTAATTGCGTCGCAGATGTACTAGGAGCGATTACGGGCGGCGGCGCAATGTTGATTTTTTTTCTGCCGCCCCCAGCAAACGGGGCACGTTGGCGTGTAATTAAACGCGCTTGTCGACGTGATATTTGATGTGTGGGAGGCGGTAGTGCAGGGGTGCGGATGGCGAGATAACTGCAGTCTGACTGGGTGGGAAGGGATACTCCCCTCCACTCCTCTTTATCGCCCCAGCCCACACAGGCGAAGCGGTTTTATGATCAGTCTGTACCGCGATAGTTTTATTGCTAATCTATTGTGCACGTCCGTACTACCACTCGATGTTGCCATGTGGTGATACTGGGTACAAATAAATTTGGTTTTACGGGAATGCGTTTTTGAAATGAGAACTGATATGACTGCAATAAATACAAGTCCGTGCATTTTAATTACCCTATTTATCGACACCAGATTGTCCGGTTGTCTTTTTTATTCCAATATCATTTCATTGTGAAAATTTAACTTTTTTCTGAGGTAGGCTTCGTGGCAACTACAGCAAATATCCATAATGTTTCATTTTATGGATGTTATTTTTAAGCTGGTTTCTTAAGGTCGCTTTTCCCCAGCTAGGAATACCATCTGTCGTTCCTTAACCATACAGCACTCCATAAGTAGATGGTGTGGTATTCCGTCATATTTATGGTGGAGGTGTTTCTTCAGCTTGGTGTATCTCGTAATTTCAATGACCTACCAAGGCTCAGCGAAAATTACCATGTTGAACATCTTATCAAATTTTGATTGATCCCGAATAAGAATCAGCAAAAAACTATAAGAATTCATGGTGTTCCTTAGATAATTGTTATACCTAAGCTGGTTTCTCCATGAAAACCATCTTACGGTATCCATCTGAAGTTGTTTTCTGAGTAGATCCTGGACCATACAGCACTCGATAAGTAGGTGATGTATGCCATGATGATGTATGTTTCTTCACCTTGTAGTATCTCGTAATTTCCATAACTTTCCAAGACTACCGTGTTGGACTTCTTATCAAGTTTAGATTAATCCCCAACCCGAATCTATATTAAGAATGTACACATGCTGAACATCTATAATGATAGTTAGCCTGAAGTTTCATTAATTTTGTTCAGACATGCTGTCCTGTAATAGTAGTTCAAGAAAAAAACCATCATTGACATTACACAAATTTATTTCATTCCATCACATAATACAAACTGAAAGTGTGAGGGTAATTTACAAAATGGAACGGTGACTGAAGGAACAGTTAGCCAACATTACTTCCTCGACCTGAAAGACTTCAGGATCCGGATAGCCATATGTGGTGCAGCAGATATCATCGTCGAAATCCAGATCGCAGACCTGCGTGCTAATATCAACCATGCACACCACATTGTCGCGGGCGGCGACAGCGCGTCGCACACGCTCTTCAATGTGTTCACGCGTGAACGTGGCGCGGAAGGACACCTCCAAACCTTTGTCCATCCACACGAAAGCCACGCGAATGTTACTGACGAGCTGCTCTTCATACGGGCAGCGATTCGCCACAGTCGCAACAATACTCTGCACCACAGCCAGCAGGCTGGAGTGGCGTACCTTATGATACCGCGCCCGATGCGGAATATCGCTATTACGCACGAGGCGCAGGTTGAGCGTGTATGGCATATTGCGATAGGTGATGGAAGCTCGGATCATGGCGCAAATAAACTTACTGTACAGAACCGGTTTGATATCGCAATACGCATGCTGGCCGCCAATCTCTACGTCCATGCATGACGTCTTGTGGTTCTGCTTCGGCTTGAAAATACTGTTAACCACGCCGGAGAAGTTATGCTGGCCCAACTTGCGGTATCCATCGAAGGTGAACGTCATTGGAGTGCTCATCCTGAATGTAAATCTGTGGGAGCAGTAAAAATGTAATATTAGCGCTACAATTTCAGCAACAATTTTTAAATTGGGACATATACTTTCGTTTCACAGGATCGATAAGATTTTACTTGATTGAGGTTTTCTTCGGGGCGGGTGCGAGGGGGTAGGATCACTTCTTTTGGACAAGATATGAAACACGTGCTGATCTAGCTGAACTCACCACATCGAATGATCGCTTATCACGATTACAATAAAGAATTGACCTGCGCGGAAATGGGCGGCCATTATGTCGATAAGGTAGATCTCTACTGACACTTCCGGTTGATTTGAATATTTTGACAATGTATGTAATCAGTCACACTTCTTGGTAACTGTGATATTGTGCCTCATTTTATAAAACACTATACTCAAAATAAACCTTCCCCTCAGTGACCAGGACTACCCCCACCGGAAATAATGTTTTTTTGGAGGGGGTATGACCGAAATGATGTTAACAGGATAGTTCTTTTGGCGGGTTGTGATTTTTCTTGTTATTAAAAGCATATTTGGATAGGGTATGTGCAGCTTCACACGAACTCGTTTGAATTACAATAAAATGATATCTTTCATAGTGGTTTGAGATCTTTACCTACTTAATTCTGTTATTATATTCCTGCTATTTGGGGACAAAGTAAACCCACCCCTTATAGAAGGGGACTACCCCCAGTTAAATTAATGTATTTTTGGAGGTGGTAAATTCTCCCCTCAGAGAGATGGATAAACCCCCACCTAAATTACTGCATTTTTGGGAGGTGGTAAGTTCAAGTTCTGATGAATTCGTCTAAATAATGATAGTGTGCATCAGTTTATCAAACACTATACTCAAAGAAAAACCTACCATCAGAGAGGAGGACTGCCCCCACCCAAATTAATTCATATTTGAAGATGGTCCAACTTCGCATGAATTCGTCTAAAATAATAATTGTATAGTTTTCATGGTGGTTTATGATATTTACCTGCTTTCTCAGAAGAATAGAGGTTTCGAAATCTACCCCGTCTACCACAAAAACCTCAATGAACACCTGAACACATGAGAACCTTCGGGAACTTCATAAGGTAATTCTGTTATTTTACGTTTTATAGGGGAGGGGGGAGGTTCCACAGCTGTGAATAGAAACAAAAGAAAGCATTTTTATATTTTACATATTTGATTAAAATTTTATAACAATTTTATTTTATCAAATGAAAATTAATTTGTGAAAGTCATGTACAGAATGCACAGAAAGTTCAGAATTATTTCTTAACGTGGTAACCGTCTGATCGCAAGGTCATGGAAAATAGTAGAAAGATTCAACATAGCATCCAAGTCGTCAATGGCATCCATTGGCTCAACGTCCGCTATGTCCTCCCACTGGTCATCATCGATAGCCTTAGGTTTCCTCAGACCAGGGAAGGTTTCATCAGTTTGCGTGGATACGCTAGCCAACATCCCCGGTTCTGAAGATGGTAGTCTAGCAATGTCCGGAAATTCAGGATCCCGAGCACAATCACGCTCGTGAGTAAATGTGGCACGGAAACACACCTCCAGAAACCCCTCTATCCATGCAAAGTCCATGCGAATGTAGCTCACTTTCTGTACCTGATGCGAACAACGGACAGGGCCTGACATGACGATGCTGCGCACCGTCGTTAGTAAGTTGTAGCGACGCACCTCAAAGACGCGCTTGCTTGCTGGTACTTCTTTGCGCGGTATCAGTATCACCCTCAGTGAAAACGGTAGATTGCGGTGTACCACCATACAACGGATCATCGCACAGATGAACTCGCTGTAGAGGACTGGTTTAATGTTGCAGAAGGCGCGGTCCATACCCATAATGACATCCATGACGGCGTTCGTCGATGGTTTCCTGTGCTTCATCTTGAAGATGTCGTGGACGACACGCGCGAACGTTTTCTTCCCTTCCATAAGATGAAAACCGTCGAACTCGAATGCCTGGGCGGAGATTACAGCGCAACTTGACATCATTTTTCCTGAATCTGAAGAGGAAATATATTTAGAAGAAACTCACAACACAATTATAATCGATTGGTTGTTTATTACCAACACTAGACACTTCAGGTAAAATCAATACTGTAATGACCCACAGGAAGTGCGTTTAATACTTCGTATCACTTGAAGGCGCACCCTTCAGGCGACTTATCAAATTAAATTATTGTAAAGCCTACCATGTTTTTTGGTAGGGCAATAAGAAGCTTTAGTTTAAATGTAAGAGTGCCGAAAGACAAAAAAATCATATTTATCAGATTTTTGAAAATAATTATAACAAATAAATAGAATTTTCTTTACCAGAAATACTAATACTGAGATGGTATGATATCCATCACAGTATATGATCATATCAGCATGGTATGTCCACAAACTTTAGACTTTTAAAGTACCCAGAGACGAAGTCGAACATCGTGCCTTGCAGTCGGTAAAATCTGTGGGACTGCACAAAAGTGGAAGCTTCAACAGACTGACAGTTTCCATTCGTTTTGAACTATGTAAGCGAAGAATGCCAAGGTCATAAGGGTTCTTTGGCATCGTGCTAGAGTCATACAGAACACCAGAACACTTTAGAAAATCAATACTGTCATGTCCCACTGGAAATGTGCGCGATAAAACACTTCCATTAGACTGAAGGTGCACCCTTCAGGCGCCTGAACAAATTAGGCTCTTGTAAAACCTACCATGTTACTTGGTAGGCAATAATAAGCTTTACTTTAGATTTAGGTGTGCCGGAAGAACTTTTTGAATTGCTTTCTACATATTATCATAAAGGTTCAGTATCCGCAGACATCATATTGAGAGTCATTGAATTAAAGTTTAACCAAAATAATTTTATTGATACTTGGGACGTTTAATACAATTAGAAGCAAGTTACTTCACAACTGAAATTAGCAAGTTTCTTATTCCGTACAAATACAATAAAACAATAAAACAAAAAACAAGAAAACAAAAACAATACTCTCAAGACCCACAGGAAGTGCGTTCGATAAAACACTTCCATTAGCCTGAAGGCGCACCCTTCAGATGTCTGAACAGATTAACTTATTGTAAAACCTACTGTGTTACTTGGTAGGGCAATAAGAACCTTTAGTTAAGATTTAAGGGTTGCCGGAAGAAATTTTGGCACTGCTTTCTACATATTATCATACAGGTTCAGTGCCCGCAGACGTTCAGTCAAATCCACAATTGCCGCTCGTAGCTCCCCTTCTTCCTGAGAAGAATACTTGCGTACCTGCCGATTAACCGACACGTCAGCGTCTTCAGGACTGCAGTTTTCAATTTCGACAATCTGCAATTTCTGCGGGGATGCATTATGTTCTGGCTGCATCCCAACCTCTGCCTCATCCTGCTTGTAGAGAATATCAATACCCTTCTCAGGATGATAGGCAAGTTGAAGCTCTAGGTTAGGTTTTGCCACCATAGCTCGCGCTACTTCATAGAGAAATTTGCAGACACGAGTTCCCACAGAGTCGGCGAGTAACTCTTCAATGGTAGAGTTACGTGCATGTTTCGTCTTGAATATCCTGTTTATCACGAATGACAGGTGGTCATTGCCCGTTATTCCGTCGTCCAATATGTCTGAGAGGGTCTCCTGACGCTTGCGCTTGTGCCTAGTTGAAACATGGTTGCATGGTTTCTCTCCTGTGGGGGCATTACGGGGATTCCTTTGGGCGGCCATGATTTTGTTTAGATTAACCACTGTCTGAAAGACGCTATAAAATTAGAATAGCCTGATGCGAATTATGCTTTCTCTGTTTTGGTTTTGTGGTTTGTGAATGTCTATGATGGAGAAAGCAGGTTTGGGGTGATAATTACATACCTGTATGCTGATTGTAGGGAGCGTAGGGAGGTTACCCGATGTTTGGTGGCATTTGTTCGTTTACAAGCTTTAGATGCCAGTGCCACTAAGCGTTGTTTTCAGTAACTATCATATTAGGGAATAGGAGACAATCTGACTGGCGTGTTTTTGTGTACTTATAAAGATCACTACCTGCCGTCTCAATATTTGGTTAAGGAAAAATCGTAGTAAGCAATAAATATAGTGTTTTAATATAATTTTTCTGAAACAGATGAAAGTGAAGCAAAAACAAAATTTCCAGATTCTAAGAGGTTGGAAATGTAACCCACAGAAATATTCTGTGGTCAGATTTTGTAAAATAGCAATCCTGAAGACCTAATGAAATAATATATTGTCCTTGTTATTTTTTAGAATATGGGCAAGCGAATAGTCATGTAGAAGGATGTTGTTCAAGAGTTGGAATTTCGAGCGTACTTTTCTGGGCAGTTACAATACATGCGGCTTATACACCTGCCGGGCGCACAGGAAACGATGGGCTTTGTATTGTTGGAAACGTTGTGTACTGTGATGTGGTTGAAGACCAAGTGATCGAGTGACCGCGCGTAAGACGTCAGACCTGGCAACAGCGGTAGAAAAGGTGCGGTGTTCAGAAGTCTGAAGAGAGAAGTGTGGAAAGGCAAGATAGTTAGTGTTGGAAAGAGATATAAATAGTCTAGTAGAAATACATTGTAGCTGCCAGGTGTGACGGTGGGAATATCATTACATTGTGTGACATACAAATTTGGAGGGAATAAATTCCCCACAGTCATCTAAAACTGTGAAAGATCGATAGGAGCAAAAACAGGTCAACGTCCGATCAAATCAGAATTTCCTGTTTCCAGAGGGTTGCAAATGTTCCCCACAAGATTTTTCTGTGGTTAGATTTTGTGATATAAAAATCATAGCAAAAATATATAAGTAAAAATCCGACAAAAATAGATTTTCGAATTTCCGGTAGGTTGTAAATGTTTCTCACAGGAATATTCTGTGGTTATATTTTGTAAAATAGCAATCCTGAAGACCTGATGAACAAATATCTTGTCCTTGTTGTTTTTAAAATATGGGCATGTGTATAGTCATCTAAAACTGTGAGGATCGACTAGAGCAAAAACAGGGCAAAGTCAGACAAAATCAAAATTAACCATCAGGTTGCAATTGTTCCGTACAGGAATTTTCTGGGGTCTAATATCGTACTATAGAAAAACAGAATTTCAAGTTTTCATGCGATTGCAACTATCCGACAGTTATTTGTCTCCACAGGAATGTTCTATGCTCAGATTCTGTAATAATGCAATCCTGCCAATCTGGATGATGTAATCTGTTGTTCTTGTTTGTTTATAAAAATATGAAGAATTGTGGGAGGACAATAGGAACAGTAAATATGTTAGAGTCGGAAAAATTCAGAATTTCGAGTTTCCAGAAGGTTGCAAATGTTCCCCACAGGTATTTTCTGAAGTTAGATTTTGTAATATATCTACAGAATTTTGAGTTTCCAGACATTTCCAAATGTGCCCAACAAGAATTTGGTCCTAATATGGGCAAGCATGTACTCATTGCAACCTGATAAAGATCGTGAGCTGCAATTAACAGGTAAAAGTCAAAGAAAAACAGAATTTCGAGTTTCTAAAGGGCTGCAAATGTTCACCACAGCAATTTTCTGTGGTCATATTTCGTAATATAGACAAATAAAATTTCGAGATTTCAGGCCATTGCAAATGTTCCCCACAGGAAGTTTCTATGATCAGATTTTGTAATAAACCAATCCTGACGATCTGATGAAGTAGTCTGTTGTTCTTGCTGTTGTTTTGTAAGAATATGTGCAAACATACACTCATTTCAAACCGTGGTAGATCGATAGGAGCAATAAGTGGTGCGTCGTGCCGTTGCCATTACCAACAGCCACCTCGCCGCCACCGCCGAAAACGACAGCGTCCGCTGGAGTACCTTGTATGCAAGAGCCCACACTGGCATACGTGTTTGAAGGACCCTGCGATCTCAAGAGGCGGCGTGTTCTCGCATGCATATAACGTCTGTCTGCCGGCTGTGTGTACTGTTATCGTCAACCGCTGCCCTGCGCACATCCACCGCGACTTCCTGCCGCCGCCGCCGCCTGCATCCTGGTCTCTAGTCGCATTACGAGCGCACATAACATAATATTGCGGAAACATTGCGCTCGCAGGGTGTTCAGCGTAACGTGATTAAGTTCGCGTTCGCGTCTTCGCATCTTCGCCGAAACCGCCACCAAGCTTGCTCACTGGAGGCGGCGGTTTGGCGCTTACAAATGCTTCATCCATTACAAACGGTACATGTCGTTAATGATCTATTTCGCGTCTGGATGCTCCAAGCCTCCCCAGCCACCCTGATCCTTCAACAGCATCGTCAACTATTCATTACGGGGCCGGCAATAAAATGCACACCCTACGAAACCGCGTGTGAACAACGCGTGAGTACATCGACCGCATTATGTTCCGGTCGCCCACCAAATCACGGTGTTTCATTTGCAAAGTGTTTAAACTCCCACAAGAACGTCTATAAACTCAACAAATTTATAGAAGTTTAGCCTACCTCCGTTCAATTTAGAAAATTCGTCTTGCATTCACCAGTTTCATCCAAGTTAAGAGCGCGTATAGAAAGTTTACATCCACACTTCTTTTTCATTATTTGGTATAATCTAATTATTATAATTATTATTTATCATAAGTTTATTATAAAATTTTGGGTACACGATTTTATGTTGAAATTAGTGCAGCCCGTTTTCCCGAAACTAACTTTGCCACTTGACTTTTGGAGTATAGTCTGTAAATATCCTCGAAGACTTAAATAAAATGTAAATAAAATATAACCTGTCTCTCAAGTTCAAACATTATATTCAGTAGAAAAAAAAAACTTAAAATCGGATTACATTCACCAATTGACCCCCACCGCCAAACGCTCATGTTCAAATTTTACTTCAAAAACCATTCTTTTACACTCTTTACATGTGTAACACATATGCCCTACTGTCATACAGGTGCAATTACCTTTAATGTCTACTGTATGTGCGGTACAATCTTACACAAGTGTTTTTACTTTGTAAAGCTTTCATTATCCTGTTCGCGAGGTGTTTAAACATACTCGGATTAATTAATCACAGTTAGGGAGGACATATGAAAAAAGCTTGCTGAATTTCACGTCAGCATGGAGAGTTTTATTACATCCCAAGCGCGTGTACCGGCCGCCTTTTGCTCTCCCGCCTTTACGCCTGTACGCATGTGTGCGATGTGAATTCAATTAAAATGTGTGTACTGGGTATATAGCAAGCATTTAATCGTTATTACTTCAACGAGGATGAGATGTTTCCGCATGTTTAATGCAGTCATGGCGTAAAATGTTCTTAAGTCGCGTTAGCACCGGAAAGTGAAACTTTCTTGGGAAACATCGTGTTCTCTTAGCACTATGAGATAGAAAATTTAATTTTAACTAACTTAAGCGAGGAACCTTATTTATCAGGTCAAAACATCGATATTTTAGCTCAAACAGCCCATAAAAATATATAGTATTATGTTTACCCTAACTTTAAACGCGTTTTCCTAGCATCATCGTTTTTTTCTACCGAAGCGATTAAGCCTAAGCCTAAGTGATGGTTTAGTAATGGATAACTACATTTTCTTGAATATAACGTCTATGTTTTCTTAAAATAGGGTATATTTCCATAGTTTTTTCGTATTTTAAATTGAATTTTTATTCAGATAATGCATGCAAAATTTGAATGCTTTATTAACGTTTTCTATGGAAATACTTGCGGGATTTTATTGTACCACAATATATGTAACAAAAGATATAGAAATGTAGGAGATAGAAATGATTGAGATCCTGTGAGGCAGCAGGTGGAGGTGTACGGCTGGCGCTGGTCGCCGGGGCAGGTAGTGGATAACGTCGGAATCGCAGAGGACGACCGGTGGCGAACACGATGGCGAAATCGCTGGTGGCGGCTGCTGGCGTCGGAGTAGTCGGTGGAGACGGCCGGTGAGGGCTCTCGGTGACGGCGGACTCTGGTGGCGGCAGCTGGTGTCGGGCTCGCTGATGGTGGACTTCTGTGTCGAACTGACTCGGACTGACTGAATGAAGGTGGTAAAGAATTGTGGACCATGGATTCGCTGTCTTCATCTCGTTCTCGGTAAGGGTTGCTTCACTCTGGCGGTCATCACAGCGCTGGTCGACGGGGCAGATCGTCGCAAATCTGCGTGGCTGGGACCAGGTGCATCATGTGGCTCGTTGCCGAAGATGACGTGGTGAATTGCGATGAGGACCTTCGAGTGCGTGGTGCAGTGAGTCGCAGCCCGACGCGGCGTGGTCAGCCGTGGTGCCTTGGTGAAGGTGTCGTCGTCGAGAGCGAAATGAAGATGCTGGACCGTTGATTATTGCGGTGATCGGCCTCCTGGTGTCAATTTTGACGTGTCAGCATTTTCGATGTTTGGTCTCAAATCGATTAAGACTTCGGCGGATGCTGATTAAGGTTTGTTGATGCGCATGGTGGTTGAGGTTTGTTGATGTTTATTCTTGTTTGTACGGCAATGGATTGACCGCTACATACTCTATGTCATATTCAAGTCAGTTTTATATACTTTGCAAAACCATTTAGGTGTTTCATGTCTAATCTAAATTAAGAAGGCTAGAGTGTACGAAGCTTGGCAACTCGAAAAGAGGCGATATAAACATGCATGCATTTTGAATTTCAATTTTTATTTTTAATGTAAAATAATTACACTGTACTTATGAAGTATATATCGACCAATTGCTAAAGCTAAACTATTCAAGAATGGCCCTAAAGCTCATAAA
>JAODAC010031542.1:0-14574 GCA_027575185.1 Mimaenictus wilsoni
AGAATTGAGGAACATTTCACCGCTTGTTTCATGACAGCTTAATATATGTATCAATATATTTGAAATATGGAAACATATTTGAATTATGGATCAATATGGATCAAAATATTGGAAATATTCATGAATATAATGGGAATATTAAGTATTTTTCAGGTATATTTGAAATATTGATCAATATATAAACAATCTAAATACTCAGTACAATAATCAGGTACATGTTTATACCGTATGAAAGTACCTGAAATAAAGAATAATTTGATACTTATAGCAACTACCCCCGAGAACAGATAAGGATGGAAAATCCACATTGAAGTTGAAAATGTAGTTTTCAAAAAAGTATTATTATTAAAACTCCCTAAATGACTGATTGATCATGAATGGATCGGGATAATATTCCTATAAGATTGAAGTAGAAGAATTGAGGAACATTTCACCGCTTGTTTCATGACAGCTTAATATATGTATCAATATATTTGAAATATGGAAACATATTTGAATTATGGATAAATATGGATCAAAATATTGGAAATATTCATGAATATAATGGGAATATTAAGTATTTTAAAGGTTTATTTGAAATATCGATCAATATATAGACAATCTATATACACAGTACCATTATCAGGAACACGTTTATACCGTATGAAAGTACCTGAAATAAAGAATAATTTGATACTTACGACAACTACCCCCGAGAACAGATAAAGATGAAAAATCCACATTGAAGTTGAAAATGTAGTTTTCAAAAAAGTATGTCTATTAAAACTCCATAAATGACTGATTGATCATGAATGGATCGGGATAATATTCCTGTAAGATTGAAGTAGAAGAATTGAGGAACATTTCACCGCTTGTTTCATGACAGCTTAATATATGTATCAATATATTTGAAATATGGAAACATAGTTGAATTATGGATCAATATGGATCAAAATATTAGAAATATTCATGAATATAATGGGAATATTAAGTATTTCTAAGGTATATTTGAAACATTGATCAGTATATAGAAAATCTATATACCCAGTACAATTATCAGGAACATGTTTATACCGTATGAAAGTACCTGAAATAAAGAATAATTTGATACTTATAGTAACTACCCCCGAGAACAGATAAGGATGGAAAACCCACATTGAAGTTGAAAATGTGGTTTTCAAAAAAGTATGTCTATTAAAACTCCATAAATGACTGATTGATCATGAATGGATCGGGATAATATTCCTGTAAGATTGAAGTAGAAGAATTGAGGAACATTTCACCGCTTGTTTCATGACAGCTTAATATATGTATCAATATATTTGAAATATGGAAACATATTTGAATTATGGATAAATATGGATCAAAATATTGGAAATATTCATGAATATAATGGGAATATTAAGTATTTTAAAGGTTTATTTGAAATATCGATCAATATATAGAAAATCGATATACCCAGTACAATTATCAGGAACATGATAATTGAAAGTACCTGAAATAAAGAATAATTTGATACTTATAGCAACTACCCCCGTGAACAGATAAGGATAGAAAACCCACATTCAAGTTGAAAATGTGGTTTTCAAAAAAAGTATGTCTATTAAAACTCCATATATGACTGATTGATCATGAATGGATCGGGATAATATTCCTGTAAGATTGAAGTAGAAGAATTGAGGAACATTTCACCGCTTGTTTCATGACAGCTTAATATATGTATCAATATATTT
This sequence comes from Mimaenictus wilsoni, assembly GCA_027575185.1. Classification (NCBI taxonomy): domain Eukaryota; kingdom Metazoa; phylum Arthropoda; class Insecta; order Coleoptera; family Staphylinidae; genus Mimaenictus; species Mimaenictus wilsoni. Next base: position 1,713 of record JAODAC010031542.1, read on the forward strand.
GAAATATGGAAACATAGTTGAATTATGGATCAATATGGATCAAAATATTGGAAATATTCATGAATATAATGGGAATATTAAGTATTTTAAGGTATATTTGAAATATTGATCAATATATAGAAAATTTATATACCCAGTACAATTATCAGGAACATGTTTATACCGTATGAAAGTACTTGAAATAAAGAATAATTTGATACTTATAGCAACTACCCCCGTGAACAGATAAGGATAGAAAACTCACATTGAAGTTGAAAATACGGTTTTCAAAAAAGTATGTCTATTAAAACTCCATAAATCACTGATTGATCATGAATGGATCGGGATAATATTCCTATAAGATTGAAGTAGAAGAATTGAGGAACATTTCACCGCTTGTTTCATGACAGCTTAATATATGTATCAATATATTTGAAATATGGAAACATATTTGAATTATGGATCAATATGGATCAAAATATTAGAAATATTCATGAATATAATGGGAATATTAAGTATTTTTAGGTATATTTGAAATATTGATCAGTATATAGAAAATCTATATACCCAGTACAATTATCAGGAACATGTTTATACCGTATGAAAGTACCTGAAATAAAGAATAATTTGATACTTATAGCAACTACCCCCGTGAACAGATAAGGATGGAAAACTCACATTGAAGTTGAAAATGTAGTTTTCAAAAAAGTATGTCTATTAAAACTCCATAAATGACTGACTTATCATGATTGGATCGGGATAATATTTATATAAGATTGAAGTAGAAGAGTTGAGGAACATTTCACCGCTTGTTTCATGACATCCCTCAAAATGAGCCTCAAATGAGCAAATATGTTTATAGTAGATTACATTGTATTACGTTACAAACCACTGTGCTCCGGCATTGTTAGGGAGATTTTCACATCATGAACGTTCGGTGTTGGCAGCATTGCTTCTTGAACTGCGCACTACCCTCCCCCAGTAAGCCCGCACTTACGTTAAGATTACTTAAAATAAAATCAGTTTCTAAACCACAGATGATATCTGATGCGCCCATTGACTGAAAAGGCACATAGGCTTAAATAGGATTAAAAAATAAATAAATAAAAAGCAACGAACATACTTTGAATATTTCTTTAAACAAATTTAACATACAATATTTCATTGAAATTTAATTAACAACATTGTAAACTTGTAATTACACGCTACAACATAACATATTGAATGCAGCTAATTTTTCTTTTCTCTTCAATGTTAGTAAATTATACAAAGTCTTCCTGAACAAAAACTGTATCAGATAGTTTATAGGCCAATATTAATAACCTCGCAAACATCTATGGACCCACGAGAAATTTCACAATCACAAACACCACAAAATGCCATGTACAGAATGAAGAGAATCGCACAGCAACTAGGTTTTTGACACGAATGTGTGCATATGAATCATCGGTGAACTTCGTTTAGGCTCATTTCTTGGGCTGTGCCTTCTGCGGCCGAGTAAAAACCTTTAGAAACTAGTGCCCTCTCTGGGGTCCCTCACGTAGCCTATACTTAACGGTTCCTGTTCTAACGAGCATCGACTTGAGTAAGTTCGATTCCCTTATACGCGCCCATGCCGTATGCTGGGAACTCACATACCGTAAAGCCCTTTAAGAAGAGTCCCGAAATATTGATCTTAGCATTGAAAACATTGGAATAGTACATGAAATACTGATCATTGTGTAGTGTTCAATACAGATCAGCTTAGAAAAGTAATTCAGGTAAGAAATAATTGGTGACCCCGGCATAACCAAAATGCAAGTCCCTCGGAAAGTCTACAAAATCATCAGGATAGAAACTACAAACTGGACTAGGAACGAATTCCACTACAAAATTTACAAAACATGATTAAAATTCGAAGAGTTCTAAACAGCAGATTGGTGACCCCGATGCGAGATCTATTGACTACTACTACTACCGTGACGTCTCTAACAAAGTCATAGAGCAAGGACCAAAATAATTTGTGATTCTGCTCATTCTTAGTAATATTGCAGAATATTACCACATGCAATTTTCCAAACATTTTGGACCAGATTCATTTCTGATTAACCCCATTCTGCTCATTACCGTTTCCAGGCGCCCTTTATCTGTACCGCCTTATCGGAGCAACGGTACGGGGGCGAAGGGGCGCCCGAAATGCGGGGAGGTAAAGCAATTCATATCGCTAGTACATGCCCGCCGCGTCGTACTCTCCTGCGAACCAGATTCCAAGATTCCAAGAGTGGGTGTAGTGTGGTGGCGGAGTGCAAGGACCGGAAGCGGGACGCCCGACGAATTCAATCGGCGGAGATAAAGCCTTTCGAACACGATGGAGGACGAGATAAAGGATGAGATGAGTTATGGCTGCGCTTGCCTGTACGATAAGGAGCTGCTCCAGGCAATGGGTGGCGGGAGGGGATACAGGAAGGCGGAAGGAATTTTGGGAAACTGGAGAGCTAGATTAAGTTAATATAACTTCCATCTGGATTTCTGCGCGAAAATTTCACCATACCAAAACTATACCAGTTTGATTATCTCAATCTGATTTAATATAGCTTGAGATATATGAGATTGGTATTACAGATTTTGTTTAATGTCAAAATATTACACATTTAGTATACGTAAAAATACTGATCAATATTACATATTATCAAATATGTTACAAATTAACAATATTTCGAATATATTGAGTAATATTTCAAAAAATTTTCAATATTTCAAATTTATTTGTCATTGTTTCAAATGTTTTGCACAGTATTTCAAATACATCGATTTTTTGAATATTTCAAACGTTTTGATCAATATTTCAGAAGCAATAAAAACTGCAAACTGCAAACAATAAAAACAAAAAAATTGTTCAACATTTCAAATATATTTCAAGACTATTCAATATTTCAAATATTTCTAATGCATTTCTATTAAATTACTTAGTTTGTCAAATACATTGACCATCATTTCAAATATTATAGTTTGCCAAGATTCAATATTTAATCAATACTTGAAATGACTTGATCAGTATTTCAAATACAATGAGCCATTTCGGTACTGTTCAAAATTTCTAGTGCATAGATCAATATTTCAAAAATAGTCAATATTTCAAATGTATTGATCAGTTTTTCAAATATATTTATCAACAATTAATGTTAATCGATATTTCAAATGCAAATATATTTCAAAATATTCAATATTTATAGTATATTCAAGACTATTTCAAATACACTGATTATTTTTTAAATATTATTATTATTTATATTTATATTTTATAGGCTATCGACCATTTAGGTCTCTCCTAGGTCTCTCTTTTAAATATATTCATCAATATTTCAAATGAATTGATATCAGATGTATTTATCAGTATTTCAAATACATTGATCAAAATTTCAAATACACTGATCAAAATGCATTAATGCATTAATCAATATTTAAATTGTTTCAATATATCAAATATATTGATCAGCATTTCAAATACATTGATCAAAATTTCAAATAAATCAATTGTTCGAAATATCAAATGCATTAATCAATATAAATGTTTTGTTCTCCTAGGTCTCTCTTTTAAGTATATTCATCAATATTTCAAATGGATTGATATCAGATTTATTTATCAGTATTTCAAACACATTGATCAAAATTTCAAATACACTGATCAAAATGCATTAATGCATTAATCAATATATTTAAATTGTTTCAATATATCAAATATATTGATCAGCATTTGAAATACATTGATCAAAATTTCAAATAAATTAATTGTTTGAAATATCAAATACATTAATCAATATAAATGTTTTGTTCTCCTAGGTCTCTCTTTTAAATATATTTATCAATATTTCAAATGAATTGATATCAGATGTATTTATCAGTATTTCAAATACATTGATCAAAATTTCAAATACACTGATCAAAATGTATTAATGCATTAATTAATATTTAAATTGTTTCAATATATCAAATATATTGATCAGCATTTCAAATACATTGATCAAAATTTCAAATATATTGATCAAAAATTCAAACACATTGATCTATATTTCAAATGTGTTGATCAATAAATCAATAATAATTTGTATTATCTGGAGATGATACATCCTAGTTGTGTATTAATTGCGAATATTTCAAACTTTGAAAATAATTTTCTTAGCTTGATAGGAATCTATTCTATTTTTGTGAGATGTATATTGAAAATACCGGGGTCACCAATTTGTGGTTGGCAATTATTTCAAACTTGAGTCACCTATGTTCTTGGTCTTGTAAAAATAGAAAATCTCAACGATTGAGAAAAGCCTTTAAGTATAGGCATTGAATCGGGGTCACCATTTTGATGTTTATTAATATTTCAAACTTTTGACATTGTTTCTATGCTAGATAGAAAATAATTATATTGTGAGAGTGAGAAGGATATTAAGATGCGGGGGTTAATCGTTTTGTTTACGAAACTTCACATCCTAATGAAAAAATGGCATAAATTGCAAATCGCAAAAAAACTCATTTGGGCGTATTTCTAACTGAATATTCCGAAAACAATTTAAATTGTTGTGTAGCGAGATTGATATCCCTTTTTTTAATTTGATGTAATTAATCCTGTGGACGGGTAGTGTCTTGGGGTGTTTTATCGGGCAATTTTAAAACCCTATCATGTGTGAGTAAATAAATTAGGTGCGCGTTAATGCCCGGAAAAACACCACAGTAGCCGGTTAATTCCTCCCCCAATCTCGGCGAGCAAAACGCTGGAACAAAGCCCGAGTTAAAGGGGTTAAAAGGATATAGGTATGCCAAAGAGGATTGTGGGTGGTAAAAGAGGGCAAAAGGCCATCGAAGGGGGGGATGCAAAATGGGCGATTAGTTTCACATAACCACACTTTTTGCATATCCGGTTGTTTCGAGAACAGAGAACGGGAATGAGTTGAGGGAGTGAGTAATCTGGTCATTACTCGCTCCCTCGGTGGGGTAGAAAGGGGATCACTGTGGAAAACAGTAAAAATTCCTTGGGACTTCCACGAGAGAGTCATAAATTTTAAAAGTTGCAAATTGTTATTAATACCTCCTTGCAATTTTTGAGTGTGAAACTTTCAATACTAAAAAACGCCTCGAAGGGTTTGAAAATTTGAGAATATTACGTTTAGAATGTATGTTTTATTGTGTGAGATTTGATAGATAGCTTTAAGCTAACAGCCAAAATACGTGTGTGTTTCTGTAACAACACACTTTGACTTATTAAGCTACTTAGGCAAGTACATACACTCATTTGCATAATGCTGCCAGCGCACGCAGGGGTAGTTTACGAGTACCCCGGAGGGGTTTCGTTAAGTTATGCGGAGGTTATGCGGGCGGGTTATGTGTGTTTGGTGTTGCGGTAGGCTGTGGGTAGGGGTGTTTAGAAGCATCGCAAGACCACAACTCAACTCTCCAGATCACACGGAAGAGACCGTCCACCATCCTGGCTGTATATGCTACGGGGGTGAATAATAATTAAGTGGCGAGGCGACAACACGCACGGCGTATCACATTCGGCGATAATTGCACGTTGCCCATACACCGCTAGCCACTCTACGAGCTGCGTCGAGGGTAAACACTCGTCGTCTCCCTCGCACCCTGTCACGGTCGTCTTCGATGAAAACCACCCTCGGCTGGAAACCGTCGGCGTTGTACAGTACGGTTGTCCTGTTACGCTGGAATCCCACCGGAGTTGGGATTCAGGAAGATACAGCTCTGTGTGACATGCGATATGCGTTTTATGCTCGTTTTACTCTCGGTATTTGTCGGAATTCGATAAAAGATCGTATATCAGATGGTAACTGATATTTTTTGGCGGAATAAATGGACATTTTTGTCGAGGATAGTAACATTAGTGTTAATTCCGCTGAAGTTCTTTGTTTCGTTTGTGTGTTATTTAGTACTTGGTGGCGTAAGTTAGTCTATAGAAATAACAAGATTTTTTGTTGATACTTTTGATGGCTATAACGATTTAATTTAACCTTACTTGGCTTAAATTTAGTAAGTTCATTTCCTCCTTCATTTATCGAAGACTTATTCTAACGTTAGATATTTCAGAGTCGTTTAGTCAATTTAATCATTTTCTTGTATTTTGTGATAGTCATAGAGGTATGTATAACGGGGTCACCAATTAGATGTTATATTGAAGGGTCGTAGCCTTGTTAGCTATATTGTTGTTTACTTCACACGACCCTCAAGTTCAAATACTGATGGCAATGATATCAGTTATCGCCGAACTCTTCTTCACTTGGGCCATAGTAGCAATCTACAATTCTGAAATCTACTTAATAGGCTATCGATCTATGCCCTACATAACTTACTAAATAGTTATGTAGTTAGGTACTTCTAGATTACTCTGAATTCGTAAATCTTGCATTTTTTTTTGGGGGGGGGGGGGCATACATTTTGTACCGGGGTTACCAATTGAATGGATTCAAACAGAATCTTAAATAAGATTTTAGATAGATTTAAGATAGGCTATCTTCAATTCCACGACATATTTTAGTGGAACAATTCAACTCATTGATTTCACACTGGGGTAAATGTTAAAATTTTGCATGTCTAGAAAATGTGATTGGATGTACGTACCGTGTTCAACAATTCATGGATGCTGAATGTTTGAATAACCTTTAATTCTTTTTTTCAAAATCTGGAAATGTCAATTATCATTTTATAGAGGCGCTGCTCTACATTTAGTAATACTATTGATAATCGAATCGAGTTCAGCAAATGAGATACAGCAATGTTTCTATTTTCACCAACCTTTCATGATATTCTGCCGAACAGATAGCGGTTTACAAATGGATATTCTGAAAAAAAGAAAAACAGTATTTTTTGTTTTCCCTGAAATGTTAAATCTAGTAGAAAATCAATAAAAATTTCTTTATTTTCTAGGGGCCGCAACTCAATGATTTCTCGATTGCTCTGGGGTCACCAATTTAAACTTTTTTCACATTTATCGTAGCCTATCTAGAAACTTCAATTTTACAACATGTATTAGAGAACTAGTCTATTTTTTAAATGTGTTCTGGGACATAAGCGCCCTTTGCAAAGTTGTATTTGGGTTGGCTCGATTGAACCAATTCATTGATCCTGAATATTTGTATGACCGATCCCTTTTTTTTCAAAAACGTTAATCGTCATTTTATAGAGGCGCTGCTCTACATTTAGCAATGCTATGAATAATTGATAATCGAATTCTGCCAATGAAATCCTAACATTTTTCTACTTTTACAAACCTTGCATGATATTTGCCTAACAACAAATATATTGTGAATGTTACAATTTTTCAAGTTTTTTAACTGGAAATGTCAATAATCGTTTTATACAGGCGCTGTTCTATATTTAGTAATCCTATTGGTAATCGAATCCTGGAACTGAAATCCTGAAATTTTCTTATTATAATCCACCTATAATTTTTAGAGGAACAACGCATTGATTTTCCGATTGCAAATGATAATATGGTGGTAAATGATAAAATTTTTCATTTTTAGAAAATGATTTTTGAATAGATTTTTGATTGTACCATGGTCACCAATTCAACGATCCCGAATATATGAATACCCTTTAACTTTTTTTTCAAATCTGGACACGTCAATCATCATTTGATGGAGGCTCTGCTCCACATTTCGTAATTCTATTGTCAATCGAATCGTATCTTGCAAATGAAATACTGAAATGTTTCTATTTTTACCAACTTTTCGTGATATTCTGCACAGATACAAATTTAAAAATGCGTAGTCTGAATGCCGATAACTTGCTTCAAATATCTTTCCCCCTAAAATAAACCCATTAATTTTATTTTTCCCTGGAATGTCAAATCTAGTAAAAAATCAATAAGAACTTCGTTAATTTTTAGGGCGAGCAAATAGTTGATTTCACACCTGCACTGGGGTCACCAATTTAATGGTTATTAGTATTATAACTTTAAATTCACGTCATGTTTTAAAGACCATCAGTGACTCCTTTCAAAGGAACTCTACACAAAATCCGAGCTGAATATTTTATATTTTGCTTCTTGGTTGTTCTGTGTGGTCACCAATTCATTGACCCTCAATATTTGAATAACCTATACCTTAAAAAACGGGACATTTAGTAATTTTGTAAATGCGCTTGTAATGGCACATTTGTAATTCTATAGGTAATCGAATCCTGCAAATTAGATCTTGAACCAACCTTATTCCCTATTATGAACCAATTTAAAAATGACAGGTATTCAATCTGAATACCGATAATTTGCTTCAAATGTACTACTCCTCCCCTAAAATAAACCAAATATAACGTTCTGATGAAAGCTATTGCCAATAAAACGCCAAATATTCCCCAAAATGAGGAATGACCAAACCCTTAACGCAAGCCTCACTCCCTACCACTATCTACCCCGAAAAGAAACACTGTTCGTACACATATTGATGTATAGCACTCTTCGTTTCGGCGGTGGTAACATTTATTGCAAGCAACAAAAACCCGCGTCGTTGTTTCGTTCCTGTGTACCTTCCAGCTTGCTTCCTTGCTTGGCTGCTCAGGAGAGATGAGGCGCGTGCATTATTGATAGCGCGTAGTACACACACACACACACACACGCCGCGCTACCACCGCACCGATAATAAAAGCCCGCCGCTTAGGCGAGGGGCGCCTGACACCCTCGCAAAACGTGGCCCATCAGCATCAGTATCGTCGGCAATGGCCGGTGATAACTTTCAATGCGGCACCCCGTCGACGTCGATGCGCGCCAAACTCGGGGACAAAAGAACGCCGAGGTAAACTGATCCAAACCTGGTTCTAAACCTTCCCATACAAACAAACAAAAAACAGAAAAAAAGGCGATGCGACGTGCGCAAAAGACAATAAAAAACGAAATTTACGGTACGGTGCTTTAAAGTTTACGATATACACACAACCCTTTTTGATACAAAAAATGGTTTCATGTATTTTTAGGTTTAAAAAAAAGTTGATCCATTTTTATCACAATTTTGTAAATTCCCTTGCCTGATCAACATTTACAAATGGAGATATTAAAAAAAAAACAGTTGCATAATTACATACAATTGTAAAGAAAATGTTTTTAGATAATAATAAATGTCCTCTCGAAAACATTGTTATCAATATTCTCTTATCGTCGTCGTCTTCACGGACATGCAAAGCGAATTAATTCTTTATCGACGAAGTTTACGCTACAAGTTAATTAACTTTTTCTTGATACTTGAAGTTGGATGGCAGCGCGGTGGTAAAACTTCCGTAAACAATTTTGAGAGTGTCTTACTTTTTGTTGCGCGTGCTTCCGCTCGCGTAACTTTCTGGATGGGATGGGTGAAGGCGTTGAGCGGCGCGTGGGTGGGTTGGCGGCGGCTGGAAGAGAGTTTTAAAACGTCAGTTTTATAACCATCTTCGCCGCACGTGCCACACACACTTGGCGGACGCTCTTCCTCGATGGCAGCAAAGCTGTGGTGGTCGGGCGGCTGGTGTAAGCGGAAATTGGTTTACGCTATCGCTCGCCACACGGGTTTTCTCTGGCACCAGCCGCCGCCGCCACACCGGCGGAAACGCGCATCACCGAAACGCGAAAATTGTGTTTCACGTGCTTTTGACGCCCACAATCCGCCACCAACACCACCACCCAGCGAAAGCCAGGCCAAACCAAGAGTGAACAAGCTGGATGTACGTTCGCACAGCATCGTTTGGCGAAAAGTCGCGAAAAACTCGACGAGCGTGACTCGACAACGAGAAACAGATTAACGCTCACAGCACAGCACAGAGGATTCGTTAATCCGTCGTGTGAAAAATGCGATACGACAGATATTTTTCTTTTTTTTTTGCGCATATTACCTGATTGGAAATATTCAAATTCGTTGATGTTTCGGTATGGGGGTGGCGGTATTTGGTTGGCGTTAAATAGTAAAATGACACTGGTACGTTTTAAGGGATTTTTAGTGATAGAATGGTAAATTTTACTATTGAAGTTATAAAATGGTGATTTGACGATAGTAACTGGACAACTAGGAGCTATAGAGAATGCAGACAATGTGATAATTAATATTTTGGAATGTTTTGACCGTGTTTTATGCGATATAATATGAATTACCAGAGCAGAACCTATACAATTGTGATTTGGCGACTGTGGCAGGACATCTAGTAGATATGACTGTTGAAACTACTTTGTTAAAAATAACATTCTTGTATATTGTTACTATTTCAGGCGATATGATATAGAAACATCATATCGTAATTGAGAAAGTAGAAAATGGTGATTTAGCAACCCTGACAGGACAACGTCTATCAACAGACAAACTAGTATGCAAAAAACAGACAAGGCTAGTATGCAAAAATGATCGTACTTGTATATTTCTGCTACTTTAAGAGATTACACGTTAAATATCCATGTAGAAATTATACAATCGTGATTTGGCGACCGTGACAACAATTAGCTAGACGAATCATTGTATCAGTATGTGAAAATACTCATTATTGTTGTTTCTCTGCTGATATAACCAATATAATTTTAAAAATCTGGCTAAAACAATGAATTGGTGATGTGGCGAGCGTGACCGGACAACTAGTAAGTAGAGGCATAGAAGCTAATGGGTTAAAATCATCACACTTGTGTGATTTTTCTATTTTGTGCGATATAATCTTATATATCAATGAAGCCAAGATAATTTTAAAATAAAATAATAAGATTTAGCAATCGTGGCAGGTCACCTATTATCAACAGACAGTGATTCTAGTGGGTTACAACGAACATATTTGTGTATTTTTTACCGTTTTACCTTTTTCATGAGATAAAACATGAAATATCCATGGGGGATATATAAAAAAAGCGGTTTGAGGACCAGGACAGGACAACAATTAATTAGGAGTATTATTGTAGTAGCATGTAAAAATAGTCATTATTGAAGGTATTTTACTAATTTAGCGGTATTATGTTAAAAATATTAAATATCAGGATAAAAGTGGGAACTGATGTCGTGGCGACCGTGACAGGACAACAAGTAGCTGGAGGCATAGAAGTTAATTTATTAAAATCATCACACTTGTGCGATTTCTCTATTTAATCCGATATAATGGTATGTAACAATGAAGCAAATATAAAATTATGATTTACCAACGGTACAGTGATTGGACATCTATTCTAAACAGACAATGATGTTTCAATGAACACACTTCTAAATTTTTTTACTATTTTATGAGAGAAAACGTTAAAAATCAACGTAGGAAATATGAAATGCTGGTTAGGCGACCATGAAAGGACAACAATTAACTATGGGCATAATTATATCGGTATGTGAATGTTACAAATGTTACAAATCGATGTAAAAATGGCAACTGGTGATAGGTCAAGTAGTAGCTATAGAGGGAAGCTTCTCTTCTCCTTCTACATATGTTAAGCAGGTTCGTTTGTGGTTCCCTGATGATGTGGTTTCCTGGGATAGTGATGACCAGCTATCGGACCACCTCTTTGGTGGCATGTCAGTGTGACGCCTTCCTGGTTGTCTGCCCTCTTTTACCAATCGTGCGATTCTTTCGGTATGCATTCTATCAACGTAGTCGCCAATAGAAGCTAATTTCTTAAAACCATCTTACTTGTCTGGTTTTCCTATTTGATTTGATATGTTATCTATCAATGAAGAAGATATAAAATATTGCTTTAGCGACCATGCCAGGTCAACTATTATGAACAGACTAGGGATGTCAAAAAAAGTATCGGTATCGATAAGTATCGATACCACGTGTCGATACTTATCGACTTTTATTGATACTTCAATTTTCGATACTTATCGATAGTATCGAATTAGCCATTTTCGATACTTTTTGACATGCCCCTACACTGAGGCCACCTGTTAATCACAACCACCATTTATGATGGTAATCGTACTCTGAGCAACCGATTCGTCCCTGGTGCAATGTTGTTACTGCTGAAGTATCGATACGTTTAAAATTCCTTTAAAATTATTATTAATTATTTCATTAATGTAGTAATGAATACACATAAATACATTTCAATATTACGGAATGGAATTTTCCACTAGTTCTTGATATTTATCAAAAAAAAAAGAACAGGGTGAAATGTGATCGCATAACGAACATTTTAAAATCAACATAGGCAGGCATTTAAAATACGTTTGTGCCCATTTTGATTAGCCTAACAACAAGATAAGAACCGTTTTACTTAAGCGGCTTTTTAACAACCAATTTTGTTGTACGTTTTGTTGTCAACGAATTGGTCGAGTAACGTAGATGTGAGCGAATTCTTTCAGTTTTCATTAGTTATTTCAATGGCATTTATCAAGAAACCAGAAGAAATATAATCGCACGATGAACTTTTTAAAAACAACAGATTTGCGTGTTTGGGCACGCTAGATTTTGCATTCGTTGGCAGCAGGAACTTGAATGTACGACTCACACGGTAAAAAACAAAGAAATAACCAAGAGTTCTAATCACACTTAACACGAACAAACACGGTGACTAAATTAAGCTGCTGAAATCAGCGAATTGTGTGGGAAAACATATATGATCCTTTTCAGATTTAATACTTTTGAATACATTTTGATCGATGAAATGCCGAGAACGAATGAATAAGGAAAATCCGTTTAACGCAATGCACGAGATAATCTTGAAACATTTGGAAATCAGAATCATTGGGGCGATTATGTACTAGAAGATTACCGTAACGAGTAAAAAATATTTTGAAAATTCATTAACAGATAGCGTCAATATTTATTTTCGATACTAAGTATCGATACTTTTCTTCGATACTTGAGTATCGAAAGTATCGAAGTTTCAAAAGTATCGAAACCAAAAAGTATCGATGCTTCGTGAAAAGTTCACATCCCTACAAGAGACAGTGATGCTAATATGCAAAAATGAATATAT
>JAODAC010031553.1:2645-14569 GCA_027575185.1 Mimaenictus wilsoni
CCGTTGGCCCCAATTTTCATTACATAGATCCCCATTTCTTTTTGGCCACGTCGATCCCTAGCAGGTCTGTGAATTTCGGCTGTGTTTGTGAAAGTCTGATGCTTGCAATCATAATTGTACTCCTCACAGTGACAAATTGGAATTACTGGCAAATTCAATAACTGGCAAAATCAATAACTTCATAGTTTTATTATATTATAATCATTACAAATCTAATTCTATTGATAGCAAACTCTATAAATTAACAAACTCTATAATTAATTATAAATTACACTTGAAATGTGTAGTCCGGCCAAGTGGCGCAGAGGTATGGTCGATGACCACCATCCAAGAGGCCCCGGGTTCGATTCTCGTTGGGGATGCGTAGTAACGTGAATTCTTCTTATCAACAGTGTTAGCCTCTAATATGACTGATTCCATTGAAAAAGAATTTAATAGAGCTAATGACCTTAACAGTCGATGCTCGGTAAAATCAAACAAAAAAAAATTAAAATGTGAATTAACGCATTTCCATTTCGATTCTACATCGAACCATAAGAAAATTAGCCGAGAATTTATGTAATTCCAAAATCGAAAATTTGCATGGAGCTTATATGAATCATTTTAATATTTTAATTTTCATTACATAGATCCCCATTTCTTTTTGGCCACGTCGCCCCCTAGCAGGTCTGTGAATTTCGGCTGTGTTTGTGAAAGTCTGATGCTTGCAAACATAGTTGTACTCCTCACAGTGATAAATTGGAATTACTGACAAATTTTCAATAACTTCATATTTTGTTATATCATATTCCTTACAAATCTGATTCTATTGATACCAAACTTTATAAATTACCTTTTTATATAACCCTTCTCTATTTTACACAGCGTCAATAATTCATAGCATTTATAAACAAATAATCGTTTCGATTTGCAATAAAGTGCTAAGAATAATTTTCGCGTCAAAATTGCCTACATTATTAAAATAACATATTTCCCGACTGACAATAGAAATTTACACAATGGCATAATTAAGTCTAACATATTTGCATTGTCGTTCATTAATTTTAAACCCCATTGAATAATATTCAACGTTAATATCTAGATACTTAAGCAACATATCTCCAGTTCTCCCATTTTAATATTTTAATTTTCATTACATAGATCCCCATTTCTGTTTGGCCACGTCGCCCCTAAGCAGGTCTGTGAATTTCGGCTGTGTTTGTGAAAGTCTGATGCTTGCAAACATAGTTGTACTCCTCACAGTGACAAATTGGAATTACTGACAAATTTTCAATAACTTCATATTTTGTTATATCATATTCCTTACAAATCTGATTCTATTGATACCAAACTTTATAAATTACCTTTTTATATAACCCTTCTCTATTTTACACAGCGTCAATAATTCATAGCATTTATAAACAAATAATCGTTTCGATTTGCAATAAAGTGCTAAGAATAATTTTCGCGTCAAAATTGCCTACATTATTAAAATAACATATTTCCCGACTGACAATAGAAATTTACACAATGGCATATTTAAGTCTAACATATTTGCATTGTCGTTCATTAATTTTAAACCCCATTGAATAATATTCAAAGTTAATATCTAGATACTTGAGCAACATATCTCCAGTTCTCCCTACACGTTTCAGAACATTATGCAATAGTTTGTAAGCTCACAATCAGCCACAGATAGAAGCCGTGGGTATACTCGACATAACAGAGAGATAGCACCTTAGTACTCTCTAGAGAAATTGCATACTTCCGACACGATGCATTTCCAGTGTTACCACATCGCACGCGCTAACGAGCGAACATCCTCCGCTCCCCGTACCAGTCTCATCCTGCCACATCCCTGCACCGGCAACAACGTTCGCAACACTATTTTACGCCGCGATGCGCACCAGCTCATAGAGAGACAGAGGTTAGGACCACTTCAACTCATTAACTTATTAACTTTACGCCGCGTCGCTGGAACGTGTGAAGTGGTCGGAGCCATACGTAGTTAAGAATTCTAGTGCGGCATGCAGCATGTGCAATATCGTGCATACGTGCCAGGGAACTCTAATTATAGCCACACCACATGCATACGTGCACTTTTGCCGAAAAGATGCAGAAGGAAAAGCGAGACGATCGGATGGCACTTCAAAAGGCCTTTGATGATTCAATATTTCGACCAATTTCTGAATCTAAGGCACGAACCTTGTGAATGTATATTTCGAATATTGATCTGGGAGAATTTAAATATTCTAATCTTACACCTTTTATTGATACTCTGATTTATTCCACTGTAAATATAATTTGTTTTCGTATATCTGATTAAGCCCAAAGTGCAAAAAACTAGATTTCAGACAAATTAGTAGTTTTAGTGATTCTACTTTTTCATATTTCTCTTATTTCTAGGATAGTAATACACCAATCGGTTCAGTTTATATACACATTTTAGATACATTACAATTAATAGTGTTTTTATAAATCGTTGAAGTTGATTGTGAGTCTAATACTATCACATTCGACGTCAGAAAAATGACTTGTTCTAAAAATTCCATTTTTGTTCATGTCTACTATATTCTTTATAGAATTCGACGAATCTTCATCGATTCGTCGAATTCTAATTTGCTACAACCTTCTATAAAAGGTTTTGTGACTACATTCTCAGAACCGAAATTATATGTCCGGAAAGTTGAATATACATACATTCACATTTATTATTTACAGAAAAATAACTAGCAAAGACTTGTCCAAAAGCTTATACGTTTATTTATGTTTGTTATCTTCTCATCATTACAAATCATACACTAATCGATTCAGAAGGAAATTTGCCACAAACTCAGGGAAAGATTTTAGATAGATTACTGTTGTTAGTAATGTTATAAAGCCATGCAGTTGATCGTGAGCCTAATAATATCGTCATACTCAATGTCAGAAAAATGACTTGTACTAATTATTCCAATTTTCTTCATGACTAGTTTATTCCTTGGAAAATAATTCATGGAACAGTTCATTCAGAATGAAATTTGCTATAACCTGTTATAAACTGTATTGTGGCTAAATTCTTAGAAACGATATTATATGATCTGAAAGTTCGATATAATATTCAGTTTCGCTGACAAAGACTTGAAATTATTTGTCTCAATCAATCATTATACTATTATTAATGTTTGCCATTTTTTCATGCATAGAAATCATGCACTAGTCGATTCAGAATGAAATTATCCACAAATATTTGACACCCTTTTTCGATTAAAGGATTAGAAGTGAATTTATAAAGCGTGGAAGTTGAATCAAATAATTTTAAAATCTGCCGTTTTAGAAAATTGAATTTCTCTTAAGATTCCACTTTCTTCATATTTGCCTTATTCCTTGGAGTATAAATCATACATAATTCGATTCAGAATGAAATTGTCTATAAACACTGAAATCAGTTTTACAATTAATTACTTAAAAGCGATGTCATAAGCCATGAAATTTGAGATTAATTACGTCGCTAGTTTCGCTGACAGTAAAATTATTTGAAATTACTTGTCTTAAAAATTGCAATTTCATTGATATTGGTCATTTCTGTAAGTGAACAAATAATACACCAAACGATTCTGAATGAAATTTGCCACACACCAATGCTACAGTTTTTCGTTTAAAGCTTCAGAACCGAAGTTATACTACGGTGAAGTTGACCTAAAAACGCTGATAACTTTGATCACAGAAACATGAATTTCCCTAACGATTTAGTATTGTTTTTTTAATTTTCCTTGCCCGTAGGAGTGTAAATCAAGTACCATTTTAAATTGAAATTTTCTACAACCTCTCGTTTTTTGATTTTCGATTAATACTTAAAAACGCAATTGGATATCACGAAAGATGAGATTAAAAACATTGGAACATTCGCAATCCGGAAACCTAATTGAATTTTTTTGTCTTAAAAATTTATATTTGTCATTTCTCTATGTATAGAAATCATACACCAATCGGTTCAGAATAAAATTGGCTACAATCACATGCAACAGTTTTTCGATTATATCGTTATAACTGAAATTATTTGGCGCTAAAGTTGGGAGTAATAACCTCGACATCATCGGTCACTCAATCAGAAAAATGAATTGTCCTAAAGATTTAACTTTTATTTAGATTTGTAATTTAAATATGCAGATAAATCATACACCAATTGATTCGGAATAAAATTTGCCACAAACTGTTACAACAATGTTGTGATTTCTTACTGTCAGATGTGATGTTATAAAGCATAAAAGTTACGCTTAATAACGCCTTCTATAAAGACTTCTATAAAAAAAACTGCTTTAAACCAATGAAATTATTCTTTAAAATGAATTATTTGAAACCGAATGAACTGTTTTAGTATACATTCAAATAAGAATAATAAGATAACTGCATCTAAACATACTCATAATAAAACCTCCAGCAGTATAGTCAAACCGCAATGAACGTATGCAAACGCATGCAAATTGCAATAAGTAAAGTAAGCTTATGTGTCAGTACGAGTATCTGGTCCGTGGTAGTCGTAGATTTTTGTGAACTCGAGACGCTGCGCTTCCTTCACGCCGACATAATGCAAAACGTGATGCTGCTGGTGCATTTGCATAAGGTGAATGGTCTGAGGAAGCGCCTGAGTTTTGTATTTTGCGAAAGGTACTCAGTCCTTTCATAAGTTGCGTCTTGCCTTATTATATATCGCAACATACGCTTCCGTCTTCGTCTGCGGCACATTTGTACGAGTATTTTCAGTAGGCTTCATCATTTCCACATTATTGCCCCACTATGGTTGTGGCAGGCGGCGCGTGATGCGAAATACCGATTACATCAGTATGTTTATTTTGATATTTTGATATTTGGCAGACGGCTCGACGCGTACACGAACTTGAGACAGCAGCGTGCAAAGGAGCGTGCAACGGAATGTCGATGACGGCGATGGGCAACGAGGAAGCTGAATCCGAGAGGAATGAAAGACACAGTGACCTCGTTACCTTCACCCGAATCTACACCGATTCGGTCAGAAGACCAACGCTCTGGGCGCATTTCGTGACACAACTGTCAATATTAATAATGTAAAACATTCGGATACGGTTTTTGCCTAGTTTTCTTATCGTTTAATCGCTATTGCTTTACGAAAGTTATATACTTCTAGTCGTGGATAAAGGATTAGTATCGGTAAGGTATTGCACGGTCGTGTAAACGAACTTATATCATTGAGTCTATCGAAATATGTAACAGTAAAATACAAGTAGTAGTAGACAACCTTTATTGGCACATTACTTCCCCCCCCCCACGCTTCCATTACATACATTCATTATAATAAGTAACGTGTGAAACATACGTTTCATCAACTTTCATCAGGCATTCCAATGCTTCTAAGTAATTAAACGAAAAAGTTTCCCAGCAGTTTGTAGTAAATTTCACTCTGAATCGAATTGTGCATGAATTATAATCATAGGATTACGGGAACCATGAAAATAATTGACAATATTAGAACCATTTTTCGGAAAACTCGATTTTTTGCACGTTAAATTTCTCAATGACTACAGGGAATCAATTATTACATGAATAAGAATTTTACGATTTGTATATTAAAAATTACTTTAAGACAAAGTTTGAATTTCATATTTTAGTTCGACCTTGTGGTCACTACGCAGCACTGTCAAACTTGGCTCCTCTTAAACATCTTACAATTAGGTTTCATTCATTTTAAAATATTACTAAATTTAGGCAACCAAAGTTACATATTTTATTCATTCTGCACCCTTAAAATTTCAATAAACGCTATAAAAACCTACAATTCCAACAAAACAAGTTCTATTGAGTGCTGAAACTACTTAAAACGCAATAAACCAATCAAGCGTACAGCCCTATCAGTAAACAATTAAAATACAAACAATACAACCCTTAATAGAGACGCTTATAAGCGTCATTGGCACAGATAACTCCATTGTTACCATAAATTTCCATCACCAAAAGCTGCTAAGACGGGCATCGATAATTAATCCCGTTGTCCCGACATTGATTAATTAATTAAAACAGTACTAGGCGTTTGGAAAACAAAACCTCATTATCATGAGGTTCACTGACATAACAACGCCAATTTATACATTCTTCTACGCGTGTTCACACAAATTACTCAAATTACGACATACAAATATACAAAACCATCAAACATTAGAAACTCCTAATTAATCTATGACCAAGATAACTTTTGATTAATACATTACGCTTTTGGCAATGCTCGGCTGCTTGGGCAAACTTGATGGAAAGTTCCGTCCAGTCTGAATTCCCAAAATTCCCGGCAAAACGTGATTTATTTCCTCTGGTTGCACATTAACGTCGTCCCCGCCGCTGTTTCTGCGAACACATTTCGGAATTAAGCATGTACGTGCCTGCATTATAATGCTAATTAAATTTATTTCTTCTTTCTGCCAGGTTGTACGCATATTTGCAAAACATTAGAAAACAACAGCGATATGATTAAATTGTATTCTATGCGAAGTTAATTAATTTAATGCGTGGTTGCGGGCAAAAGTTGTGCATTTGCGATCTTGATTCCTGCGCGCCGTGCTGCATTCGCGATTCGCGAATATGTTTTGTTCGTCGAGCGTGAAATTTTTAATTAATGTGAAATTCACATGTGTGCAATTCGAGTTCTCGTTGCATTTAACGTGTGTTGTTGCATCAACGCGCTATTTAAAGGATTTGATATATTCTATTAATAAATAATTAAATCAAATAATTTCTGTATTTATTTCGTATGTAATGTAGGATTATATACTCTGTTTACCTAATTTACGTTCCTTTGGTGGGTTTGTATTATTAATTATGAACTAGGATAATTAATTAAATATTTTGGCAGCCTGTCCGGGTAGCTTAGTGCGTGGCACCTTGACATATCACGCCAGCGGACGAGGTTCGAGTCCTCGGGACGGGCATCACACCATGTGATTATTTTTCACACAACTTCCATACACATATAGTTACGTCACCACCTAATAGATGGCGGCAACTATGTGCAAACTACATGCACGACCATCTCCACCTCCACGGGCGACTCTGCGCATCAATCACTTGCGCATCTGGACATTTGTCTGGAGAAGATCAAAGTCTTCCTCCAACATTTATTGTAAATAAAAATTAATTCTATTCTTGCCTTAAGTTTAAAAATCACCTATTCAAGATTTACGAATTTATTCGAAATCACATTGAATAAAGTTTTCTGGTCTTTAGTTGTAAATACCACCAAATAAAAACCACCAATACCTTGAACGTCTTGGGTCAAGAAACGTAACTATATGCAAACATGCACACTACTTCAAACTCTTAACTTCAAACACAACATCCAACTTCACACATCACTCTACTGACACCTGCAATTCACTTCGAGAACTACTCTCAACCACACAACAACATATACATCAACAACTCACCTCAACCAACAAACAATTGTATAAACACAAAACATACTTGTAAAGAACAACAATACAAAAAACATACAAATAAAAATAAAACTTTTCCACGTCGGAAAGACCCACAGAGGTTGATTGTCATTAAAATATGTGATATTATTATTATTATTATTAATTTGGCAATTCATGGGCGAATTTAGTAGTTTACGTTGGAGTGAATAGGCGAAATTATTACTTTTAACATATCTAGATAAACAGATAAACATTCGCAGGGAATTAAACTTACTACTCAAAACTTATTTTTTTTCTTTCCTTATTTCCAATTGTTAATCCAATATTCCCAATCTTGCTTGTTTTTTGCCAACTTCTTTGCTTATTGTAATTTTCCTTCTTCACTATTATTTCACTGATGTTTTGATCACATGTCTTTCTAAGTCTATCTCTTCTCCCTTCGATGGACTGCCTAGCTTCCCATATCCTCTTGCCTTGCCAATCTTCCTGTAGAAGACGAACAGATGTACAGATAAAATAATACATTTGTCCGACTGGTTCAAGAGGACCACATTTTGGGAATTTATGAGGGAATTTAGTGATATTTACTCATTATAGATGTTGCATCTTGTAGTGGGTCGGAGTTCGGATGTATGAATTGTTTGTAAGTCTTTCAACTTAGAAACGTAACACTATATCGGGGGTACTTTAACGTGGGAGTTAAATCGACCATCGGACCTCTGCCAAAGCAGTCTCTATCAAGTTTAGAACATGACTGTTAGAGATTCGTAGATCAAGGGAACGTAAAAGTATATTCAGTAAAGTACAAGTACCGAACAAAAGTAACGTAACATAACTCAAGACAATAACGCGTATGTACACCGCGACGATCAGCACACGAAGAGCGCTTTTTTTTTCAGCATGTTTTCGGGAATCTGACCTAAGGTCAATGTCGCTCAATACTTGATATAAACTCTCAGTAGAGTTGTCTGTGACGAAGAGAGCGATGCGTACGGTGAGAGCCACTATCATCAGCTACGTACGCATGCGTATACTGCGCAGGCACACAGTCCAGCTGTCGGACCGCAATAGACATACATCCTAACACCTCCCCTCGGGACGACGGCGACGGCTATTACACATCCCGAACATGATGACCAATCTTCGGTGTCTTACACCGGTAAGCCCTTTCGTCAATACGTCGGCGGCCATAGCATCAGTGGGTGTATACTTGAAGACAACGCATTTCAAGCGAACATTATCTCGCAAGAAGTTATACCTGATATCAATGTGCTTACTTCTTGAATGATGCACTGGGTTCTCGGACATACGTTGAGCGCCCTGATTATCGCCGCGAATAACCATTGTCTTCGGTTTCATTCCTAACTCAGCTCTCAGATAAATAGCTTCCTTAGTTGCTTCACTCATCGCCATGTTTTCGGCTTCATTCGTAGAGAGCGCGACAGACTTCTGTTTCTTGCTTTCCCAAACAATCGGCGATCCTTCCCAAACGAAACAGAATCCAGAAAACGATTTTCTATCGGTAACATCGCCACCCCAGTCGGCGTCTACGAAACCTTGGACCTCTGATGACTTGGCTCCGTAAAATATCCCCAAGTTACACGTAACTTTTATGTACCTTAGTACCCTCTTGGCAGCAGCAAAATGCTCTTTATCATAACAATGATTAAACTGTCCAGGAAAACTCACGGTGTGACATATATCGGACCGTGTAGTTATAGCCAAATACGTTAGTGTTCCAATCAGCTCCCGATCTGGTATTGACTCATCAATGTTCCTTTCACTCTTTGAAAGTTTCAACCCCGGATCCAACGGAGTCCCAAACGCTTTGCAGTCAACCATTCCGAACCTTTTCAGAATCTCCATCGCGCGATCCTTCTGGCACATGTGAATTCTATCACGATCTTGAGAAAATTCAACGCCCAAGCAGAATTTAATACCTCCACGATCGGTGATCTCAAACTCAGACTTCAACTGGTTGATTTTATTAAACTCCAACAGGAAAGAGATGTATACATTCTCAAACGCACTACACCATCATATTGTCATGAAGGATGCAATGCAGATGGCTGACTATGGTGTAGTTGGTAACTCACCGTACATGACATACGGAGATTGCAGGTTCAACTCCTGTCGGAGGCACTCATCATTTTCTCTTTCTAATTATTGCAATTCGTGATTAACATCCTAAAAATTTACTACCGATGATTATTTGTTCATATTGATATGTCAATGGCAACTTCGCTGCGATCATATTTCATGACAATATGATGGTAGTAGTGCGTTCGGGAATGTAAACATCTCTTAACAAAATGTACGCAGCCCAATTCCGATGATCCAAAAGGAAACTTAAATGTCCCTATTCTTTACAATACTAGCATGGGGATGAAAATAACTATCATACTGAACCGAAATCCTAGTGTTCGTCCGGAGTCATGATGCGCGTGCGTGAGACCTTAATGAGTTCTATATTTTGGTACAAATTTCCATGCATTATCTCTTTATTTAACCCTTTCTCCTATTTGCACCGCCTAGATCGTGAATTTTTTTTCATCAGCATATTCCTCTCTGAATTTGTAACAACTTTGATTCGAACATCTTGAGGCACCCTCATCTAGTTTCGGAGAAAATCGAGTGAATATGTCCTGTTATGGACGGATCAATTGAAAATTCAAAGTTCAATCGTTCGTTTAGGGCACTTGCACCGAGTCAAAAAAATGGGTCTCGAAAAATTTCTACTCATTTGGGTAATATAAACAACATGTGTAAAGGAGAAGGGGTACGCTCAAATTTTATTTTTTTGAAATTATTATTTTTTCTTATGGAAATCTCTAACAACATTCTTTTCTGGGATTTTTTACTAACTTCACAGCGGTGAAAACTACAACCTTTCCTTGAAATATTAAAAAATCCTAATCAGATGCCCACAAAGAGATAACCAACTGAAATATCAAAAAACAAACAAGTACACAACAACACTCTTTATATCTTGCACATATTTACATACATTATTTATTACCGCTGTTAACACTTTACTATAATAATAAAATATTTATGAAACTCATCATATTTCACCTCCGAATCATCACAATAAATATTATACAACAGAAATAGAAAAAATCCCTTTTATTATTTTAAATTGTGTAAAAAATGTGCGATAAATTGATACCACATAAGCCAGTAAAACTCATTGTCAAAGTAAATTAATAATTTCGACCAATTCAAAATAACAAATCTATTCAATAATATTTATCCTTGTTTTTATATATAAACCTACAATTATCTTACTAGGATACAATAAAACTAAATCAACAATAAACACATAAAATCAATGTTCCTCATTCATCTCCAACAATAAATCTTTACAAAAGAGACTTTGAAGTATAAGGTTATTCTCATAACACAAATTGACAAATCTGGGCCACAAAACGTTAAAAAATGTTAAAATTATCAAACAAAACACTAAAATTCCTAGGAATTCATTTGTCTAACAAGTGTGTTGCCTTGTGTGTGTGTTGAACGTACCGCATACCTACTTCCTTACAAATGTAAAATTTGCAAAATTCTATTGTCTTATTCATTTGTATTATTACTTCACAAAATCGAGCGTTTCATGTGAAAACTTTGAAGGCAATATAAACAGATTGAAACAAATCGAAACAAAGTAACGAATTTGCATTAATCGAATCACGCTGCTTGTCGCCTCACAATCAGTCTGCAAATTCGATAACAAACAAGGCGAAACAAAATTTACAACTCTTTTCGAGTGAATTTATGATGCTCGCCTTGGAAGTGGCAACCGAAAACTTGATCCTGGATAATATCCAAACGTTGTCTCGTACGTGAATATTAAATCGGTTTAAACTTTTACCCCATATTCTCTCCAGCGCGGCGCGGCGCTGGTTTTTTCCCCATCCATCCACGTTTACTTGTACTTTTCATTCGTGCGTACTTTGTCCAAGTTTTCCGCCAAGGCATGCGAAGCTGCTTTTAGTTTTTATATACGCGTTGTTTTTTTTTCTCAGTCGAGGAGCCTGATGCATATATTCTGCTTTCGTGCTTCATGCTTGACATACTTTTGTTCCCGTTTGCTAAACAACTTCAAGTTTTTTTTCGCTTCTCTCGTTTCGTTCGTGCTGACATGCGGTTTTGTTCGACGAAGACTTTCGGTATCTATGAGTGCTATCAGCTTACATGTTTATTAATATTATGGTGATATCATTGTTTGATGAGATACCGTTTTTCCAAGTCTGCTCTGAAGAGTTGTAGATATAAAGATAATGTCACAGTTTCAAAAACTAGTGTTATTTTTATATCTTGATATTACGCCTATTTTTTCGTAACTGTAATAGTGTGTTACTTACCGATATGGATAATTGTGAGTGTTGTGAACGGCGAGGCAAGTTTGGAGCCCTTTTTTATATTTGTCGCCAAATTATCAATGTTTAGTCTGGCGTGAAAGAACTTTTGAACTGTTTAGTTTACACCACATGTTTTTCACGTTTTTTGTAAGCCCTGAGTCGTCAA
>JAODAC010031584.1:0-14557 GCA_027575185.1 Mimaenictus wilsoni
CGATATTTTCAGGACGATATTTCGATATTGATATATCGTAAAATTGTAAATATCGATTTCGAAAAATATCGATATTTAATCATCGTCTGACATGTCTACTCTTAACGAAATGTTACTAGGCCTAGTCAATTAATAAAAAAAACGCGAATTAAACAATCTAAAAATCTATCAATTCGCACGCATTGATTTTTGTCGTTATATTTATTGATTAACAATCCGTTTTTATATTTAATATAAAAATTATATTTTCTATTAAATCACGAATACAGGATACACAACACTGCTGTATTAATGATCACTGCAGATTGTTGGTAACTGTAATAAGTTCTGAAACCCCTTTACAGATGGCGTTTCGATAGGATCGATATTGATAATATCGATATTTTCAGGACGATATTTCGATATTGATATAGCGTAAAATTGTAAATATCGATTTCGAAAAATATCGATATTTAATCATCGTCTGACGTGTCTACTCTTAACGAAATGCTACTAGGCCTAGTCAATTATAAAATAAAAAAAAATTAAAAAAAAAACGCGAATTAAACGATCTAAAAATCTATCAATTCGCACGCATCTTAGTTGAATTGTTTACAGCGCTATGACCAAACTTACTTGACCATATCACCGGTTGCACACCATTCTAATATATCAACTGGCGCTGGCTATCTCTACGGATCACTTTACTGCGATTCGACGGGGTCGGCTGAGTTTCGCGCTTGTCGCATGGAAGCCGTACGGCACACCGCGACCTGTCGGTGTGCGCGGCTCATTCGAGCTCTCATCAAGGACTTGTCCACGGGAAGCGAGGACGCGGATGGTCGCTGAAACAAGCAGAAGGCACGTTTGACACATTTCGGTGTTGCGATGTGCGTGTGCGTTCACATCATACTGGTATACCCTACCCGTATCGGTAGATGCTTTCCGCCTAACAATAACCAACGCACGTAATCCGAAACGAGCGTAAAACTCTACGATTACATAGAGTATCTAACAAGATACGCTGAAATAAATCCTTTAATGGAGCAAATTGTTGGGTGATCCTGTATTTGGTTGCATATTTATAAATCTAATATACGCACTATATGGAACCAAGAAGAAATCCCGGAGTCGTGGGCAAAAGGAAAAATAATTACGATACACAAAAATGGAGACAGAGGCCCACCGCGGCAGCATAGTGGGTAGTACTTCGGCCTACCACGCAGTAGAACGGGGTTCGATTCCCCGCGGTGGGCACCATTAATGTGAATTTACGGGCATCACATTACTACAACAAATACACAACACAATTGCGCAACAACCACTACACAAAAAAAACAACAACAATCTACAACAACAACATCATCATCCACATCAACTAAACCAACTACTACATTACAAAATGTTACATTGGAATATATACTGTATTCACGGAAAAATAATGTACAATGTAATATAACACACAATATAATTGTAAAAAGCGCACTGGCTGAAGGACCACATGGTCGATGGCCTAGTCTTCGGACTAAAAATAAAAAGTTAGTTGGAGACAGAGAAAAATGCCAAAATTATAGGGAAATAACATTGCTAAATACCGCATACAAGATCTTAACATCAATAAGACATGCAAAACTAACAACATACCTAAAGGTGGGAGAATACCAGAATGGTTTCACAAAGGGCATAGTAGAAAAGGCAAATGAAGGTAGAGAACAAATACTGATCATGTTTATAGACTACGCAAAAGCCTTTGACACAATAAACAGAAAACAAGCAATAAGAGCAATACACGAACTTCAAATTCCCAAAAAAAAAAACTGAAGCAATTACTAACAATGGTCATAAGACACACTCCAACTACAATCATGAGAAGAAGAGGAGAAACCGATGAAATCAGGACCAATAAGGGAATAAGACAGGGGGATACGCTGTCTGCAACCCTATTTACCATCGTACTAGACAAAATACTGCAAAACGTCAACACCAAAGGAATAATAAGAACTAGAAAACATCAAATAATTGCGTATACAGACGACGTAGCCATCATTACCAGAAGGAGGAAAACACTGGAAGAGCTAATTAACAAGATAAACAGAGATAGCAAACTAATGGGATTAAACATAAACGAAAATAAAACGAAAATAAGGAGAGTAGGAAAAGTCAATGCGGTAGAGTCAAGTATAAAAATTGGAAAAACAGTATACGAAACAGTGACGAACTTCAAGTACTTGGGTGTCAACATAAACCACAAGGGCATAAATCAGAACGAAATAATAGACAAAATACAAGCAGTAAACAGAGCATTCTATGCAAACAGAAACACCTTATTGAATCGAAGACTAAAAACAGAGACCCGATTAAAAATCCACAAAGTACTAATATGACCCGTAATGATGTACGCGGCTGAAACAATGACAATGACAAAGGCCCAAGATGAGGAAATAAATATTCAAGAAAGGAAAATTATAAGACAAATAGTAGGACCAATCACTGAAGATGACAGCACAAAACGGAGAAGAACAAATGAAGAGATTGCCGCAGAACTTGGAGGCGAAACAATAACAAAACTAATAAAAAAAGTCCAGAATAAAGTGGCTCGGACATGTATGGAGAAAAAATGATACCGATCCAGTAAAACACATAATCGACTGGCACACAAACACCCGACGCACCCGAAGAAGACCCAGAAACACTTGGATAAAAGAAGTAGAGAAAGGTCTGGTAGAGCTATGGGTGAAAAACTGGAGGCAAAAGCCCCCGAAAGAGAAAACTGGAGAGCACTCACTACCTAAAGAAGAAATTAAGAAAAATGGGATTAATCCACCCAACAATAGGGATTTTACAACTCAAAATGAGTCGCTATACCCGGGAGCGTGAAAAAAGCATATATACTAGCTAACGTTGTCTATTTCTGTAATACTTAATGATTGTCTTCGCCTGCGTTGGCATGTACATAACAGATGTCGCTAGTACTGTTATTTCCAACAATAAACATGAAAAGGACATATAATATAGAGGACTATGAAATTTTCTAAGAATCTTTAACACCCTTTTTTGGTGTCCCTGTATTGAAATTAGATTTTCTTGATAATGTATTATCACCACAACACACGTATTTAGTAATAACCCAAACGGGACCGCTGCACAGTGGTTAAAATCAGTTCTTTTGTCCGTCCGCAGTGTTTCCCGTTTGCCGATTTGATGTAGGTATTCCCCAAAGCAGCCGTGGTCGGTCAGGAATTGCGTTATCCATCGGTTTGTTTCGCCACACCGACGTTCTACCCCTACACTTATATTAGGTATCAATCTGTGGGTCCACTTACCTCTCGAGCTGTCGTCAGCAATTACTTTATTATCTTAAGAACTGAGAAATTTCGAGTTTTCAGAAACCGTTCATACAATACTCCATTCTATGACTTAGGATGTGGCTAACCATAAGCTATGACTAAGCTAAGGATAATTTTCTGAATGCTAACTTTGTCGCGAACCAACGTTGGCAGCCCTTTTTTGTGACGCGGTGAACGCGTCGGGTCCAATCATCGGTATTAAATTCGACTGATAAGAAAAGGGAAGAAGCTACACTGAGTTGGCGGCCGGGGTTCGTGACGCGGGGAACGCGTTCGGTCCTTCAGCAGATGCGCGAACTTCTCTGGAAATTGAATATTTTCACAGGTCGATTTACAGGATTTACACGATTTACAGATTTACAGGTCGGAGACTACCCGTCGCCTTGTTTGCACGTTGTTGAGAAGCAGTCTATCTTTTGAAGTTGAAAATACAACTGGTTTTATTAAGTAAAAACCTAAACCTGGAAACCGGTGAGTACCGCCCATACACAACCCTCCTTGCAGTACCACCACTTCCTTACTCTATTCTTACGTCTAGGTGGTGGTGATGCTGAATCCGCCCTCGCACCACGCTTCTCTCGTATTCGGACACACCCTGCCACACGCTGACACTCTCTCTCTCTCTCTCTTTGTTTTTTTCCGGATATATCCTATCTCGGGCCTAAGCGCACAGGTCGAGCTGCACCACATGTGTTCACGGAGACCCCTCTGGTGATGAGATAAACCAGACTTATGCAAGGCGTCAGGCCGTCGCGTTAACCACTTCAATATCTGGGTTTCTTTTGGTTATCATATTCATATATTTCATTCTTAATGGCCCAGAGATTATTGAAGTGTGATGAATTCCTCCACTTTACAGAAATAATGTATAAACTTAAGACTAGACTAAACAACTTGGTGTCATACATAAAAAAGACTCAAAATTGCCACGCCGTTCGTAACAAACTTTATGTTGGAAATTAGACACCGAATAATATTTTTAATAACTATACCTCAATATGAATAACTGTCTAATTAAAGTAGTAAATATTTTAGAGATTTATCACTGTTAAATCTTTATCTTACAATTAATTGTAAGACAAATCAATTCTAAATATGTCAATCCATCACAACTTGTCAGAATTCAACGATAACTCTTTTAATCTCATAAATTTGACTTAACTGTTTAAGTCACTCAAAAACTGACTTTATCTTTCTGAACAATACATCTTACAATCATCTAGCCCCTAATTAAACTCCATCATTTTTACAGACATTTTTATACAGACAAGCACGTCAAATTCCACAATTGACCGAAAAAAAGAAATGTTGTTTATACGTTAAGAAAACCTTTTCTTTCATCAACCGTTTGTAATACCTCACCATAAGTAGTGATGACACCGTTCCTCCACCACACAACAAGTCATCCTTCTCTACTCTGCCAACAACGACTTAACGAGTTAAGCCAGTGCTACTGCTAAGGCCGCGTTCAAAGTCAACACTTGGTAAAGCACTGCAATCGCTACTGGATAGAAATCACATCCGGGGAAACCTGCCGAACGCTGAACCTTAAGTGTACTCAATCCTGAGTAAACGAAACAAAACAACGTTGATTTATGTGACTTATGTTAAGTAAATTATCTTTTATTACTAGGAAATATTATCAACAATGTCGATTAAGTTATGATCTACGCAAGCTACGGCTGAGGTACAAGTCGCATGTAATGCACATTATTCAGTCGGATAACTTGAAACACTCGCTTTCGACTCGTTGTACAACTTGTCATGCTATAATGTATAGCATTACATGCACGTTGTACTACATTCATTTTTTGTCTTTTTATTCACCGGTCTTCCAAAAGGCCATTTGCACCCCTTCGCTTTGCTCTGACATATACACTTATGTGGGGTTCGTGGTGCCGCTGACAAAGATGGACTGGCTGCTGAAGATGAACTCGTCATTAAAGATGGATTCACACAGGTGATGCCTGCCGGACTACTGGTGTCGACGCCGACGGAATCTGGCGACGATCTAGCTGATGACGTCGGACTCGCTGGTGGCGGCTGCTGATGTCGGACTCGCAGATGACGACGGACTGCCGATTGTAGGGAATTGGTGTCGGCTATTTATACCCCAGAGAGCCTCAAAGATGGAGATGATGACACGACCATTTCTTTATTTGTCACCGCGAAAACGCGAGACTCAGGATCTCGCCGTGACGATTTTCACGCCTCAGCTTTCGGGATGTTTATGCCTGGATGATTTTGGCGGATCTTAATATTTGCTCTTTTTTCGGGCGGAAACCGCTGTTAGTGGCCGCCACACTTGTAATATGTTGAAACCTGTCAACAACGGAAAACATTGGTTTATCCCGTGACATCACAGACGAAAGGTACCACTATATAACTATATAACTAAATGGAATCGGTCACACCAAAAATAACCGCCTTGGTGTTAGCACAACAACAAAAATGACTCTAGCACAAAATCCCCATTTAGATTACCAAGGAAAATGCTATTTTCTAAACCGTAACTATTCCATACCTGGACTTTATGTTGTTCTGTAGGAAATGAAAAGACGAATTTATTGGTGTTAAGCAATTGATGATAGCTCGGTAAAAACTATTGACAACAAGCTTTGAAAATGTCAATTATTCCCATAAGAAATGCATTACGGCCGTTACAAATCCCCTTCTCATTTCTTTAGTGGGGGCTTCCATCTCCGTTTTTTTTCTCATAGCTGGTTGCAAATTTCAAGGCGAATCTAAATATATTTTTATAATTAAGTTCTATAGTTCTATAGTTTTATAGGTAAGTTCTATTAAAAATGATTTTCATATTCATATGAGAATTAGTACAGTGAAGAAACTGATGAGCTGAAAATTGTGTTACGCCGCTCTGCCGAAAAGAGATTTATGGGAGACACTAATGGCTTCATTTCAACCCGAGTTTCAACACGAAGGCGGTCGTTTAAGTGGTCGTTTCTAAGGGTCCACGGGTTACGATTTTTTTCGTCTACCCGCTTCCGTATTTAAATGCTCCCTTTTTTATCAATTATTAATCAATTTTACAAATCACAAAGCTCTACTATTCAATTCATTTTCAATGTAATTTTCATATTAGAGGCTAAAACTTCTTCTATAAGAAGAAGAATTCACATTACCCCGCCGAGAATCGAAACTGGGACCTCATGGTCAGAGGTTATCGACCATACCACTGCGCCATTTGGACAACACTTCAATTATATGAATATAAGAATCGGTTTCTCTTCCAACTAGAACCGCGTACTTATCTTAATAGTTTTTAATAACGTGTTTTTCAAGTGGGCTAATTTATCAGCACCGCGCGAAGCGATTTCGGTTTGAACAAGTCCTTATACAAGTGTCTTCTTGGCATGGTCATCGCGTTCGGCGTTTCTCTTTTTTACCTTCTTCGCCACCACACACCACATCACAAACGCACCTCTTCTTCCACGCCGACTTAAGCACCTGCCACTCGTAAGTCACACCGGCGTCGGTCGGTCGACGAGGTGCGTGTACGCTCCTCCTGCTCCACATTCGCCTTGAGCAACGCGAACGTAACTTCTTGCACACATGCGCTCCAATTTTTACACATTGAAAAACACCGTCGATGCAACAAACCACCAAACTTCAATCACGCGAAAGCAGTTTAATTAAGACACTCTATAATTATCCTTAAAATACTTTAAAACAGCATGAAATTCTTCGAACTCAAAACCTAAAACAAAATCCATTAAAACTTCAGTGTAAAACTCAAATTCATCTAAGAAGTTCTAGTGTTTTCAAAAGATTAGTGCATCTTAACGTGTTTTAAAGTGTCATTCAGTGTTTTATTCAAGGATATCGTCCTGTAATCACAATCAAAATGTAAGTAACTTTTCTTTACGCAAATACAAGTTTACCTAACTTTATTACACGGATTATTTTGAATTATTTCGAAGATTTCCGTCGGCTATTATCAAATTTCACGCAGCTCAACTTTTTCACACTTTGTGGCTAGACGCAGAGATTTTTCAACGCATTTTGTTCGTTTTGGACTGAGTTGGTTACGGTGACTGATTGTGAGTACCTCCTCGCTTCTCGCCTCCGATTAGTTTCATTCTAAATTCGGTTTACGTTACATTTTCGAGCGTTGAGAGAGCTTATAGAGTCTTTTGGAAGCTTACAGAGTGCGCTTGTACGAGTACAGCAAGAGCAAGTTGAAATTTTTCGGGACAAAAATTGCCAAGACACTGTTAGACAGCAGTACAGTTACAGTTTTAAGTACACTCAAACTCTTTTTTGTTTTGTTACTTACAATTAGATTTAGATTTAGACTTTAGCAATTCCACAACTCTTTAATGTCATTATTACTGCTACAGCATTTAGTATTAAGCGTAAAAAGGAATTATACGAGAATATAAAGTTTAATAGGCTTTAAGAGCTTTGACAGCTTTGTCTGGGTCGGGAATGAGACATTTTTATGGATTAATTGAAGTTCTTTGCACACAAAAATGAATATAGATATTAATGAAAGAAATCACAAGGAAGCTATTTATCTCGAAACTTTAACTTGTCATAAATGATTATGAAAAAAAAAACTTAAAATCACTTAGTTTTATCTTAATTAGTTAAATTTTTTTAATGTAAATATTTCATAGTTCACGTTTCTAATTCATTAAACTAAATTATGTATCGTACTTCTGCTATTTACTTTATTTATTATAAACTGTTATTTAAAACCTTTGTGATTATTACTTTTAAATTTAAAGTGATCGAAGAATTACTTTTTAAAATTATAAAAAATAAAATAAAAAATATCATTTCTTGAGGTAGCTTCAAAAATCATACAAATTTAGAAACGTCTTGAAATGACCTATCAACCTGCCAAAAAAGATTCGCTGAATACTCGTGGGAAACCTTTGCTTTTTTTTTGATTTTAGTAACGCCACAATGTATTCCTTATGGGAATAACTGATTTTTATTGGCATATTTTCTATAGTTCAGCAAGAGCTATCTTCAATTTCTTAACACCAACGAATTTGTATTTCAATTTCCAACAAACGGTGTTAATTTCATTTGAGGAATACATTCGGTTCAATAAATAACACTTTCCAATGTAATTTCCTATAACAAATTTTTTTAAAGTTGTGCTAAAAAGCGGTAAAATGTATGACTACTTTCCTGAAAAGAAAATACATTTACCTCTTACGTAAAACAGTTATACAATATTAAACACACGCACATTATTCATAAAATAATAGTACATTATACAAAATCCGTTTAGATGATATATGTATCACAAATTGTTCTTTCACAACATGCATTCACAACGTTCATATCACAACATCAATGCCTGAAGATCTCCGCAATCTATACTGCTTAAGGTAATGCATATAATTAGGAGTGTCTCTGCCTGCCATATTGAGAGTAACTTATCACTTCAGAAGAATAGATTCCGAGCCAAGCCAAGTCAAGTCAAGCCAAAGAAGAACGTGCGTTTGCTGCGAGCTTTCTGATGATCTTCATCGTTTTGCAGGCTTACAAGCTGTTGTCTCACAATCAGCGATGGCTATTAATCATACCGTTGTGTCAGAAATACAACGACGCCTTAAATATCGGCTTTGACTTATGTTAAGTTGCCTTGAGTCGACTTAAGAAATTGCGGTTTATTATTATGCATATATGGAACAATATATCTTAAAAAAAGTGATATTACAGTTGAGTTGATTCTCGATTTGAAATATTTTCCTGGCATTTTTTTAAGGAATTTATTTGGGATTTCGGATGTTTATTTTTTTAGCTAAAAGTTTATATTTTCGAGAATCTCGGACCCGGCGGCATGCTCGTCCGTCCGATCGTTCGCGTCGCCGCAGCCGAATCGGTCACTGAAACGATCCTGAGCATCCTCGGATCCAGCGGCATGCTCGTCCGTCCGAATCGGTCACTGAAACGATTCTGGCTGGGTTAGCCTGATTTAACTGCCATCGGATCTCGGTTGAAGTTAGGTTAGCCCAATTTAACTGCCAGTTAGCTCTGGGTTAGCCCGCTTCTGAAAACACCGCATTTTGCACGAAAATTTACGAAAATTTTAATAATATATAAACTTTATTGGTATTCCGGTCTTCCTGATAACCTTTGCAGTCTTTCATAAATTAAATAATAACAAAAATAAACCGAACAATACTTCATATATACAAACCAGCTATCATCCCAGGATCGCCCTTCTCATTTTCTTCTCCAGTACCATTTTGGTGATGACAGCCAGCTCTCCCACCTTTTCCTCCAGCCATTTTCCGACAATATTCTCTCCTCTTCCTGAGGAACCTAGCAATCCCTTCTTCAGTCCTTCATAGTCCCTTGCCAGGTGCTCTCAGGTATCCACCCCTTTCAAACAAAATACACATTTCGTGTATTTTTAAAAAGTTGTGCTAGCCCAATTATTATATTGTGCTAGGATCACAGCGCAGCGGCAAAATGTATCACTACTTTTTTGAAAAGAAAATACTTTTACCTCTTAAAAATACGTAAAACAGTTATATAGTTTTAAACTCACACACGTTATTCATAAAATAATCAACATAGACCTTATTGAAGTCATTGAAGACATTTATTCAACTGCTGATAAACCAAGAGACAACGGAACCCATCAGAATTGGTAGAGGTGTCAGACAAGGTGACTCAGGTAGTCCTCTACTCTTCGATCTGATAATGGATGAAATAATAGTCAAAACTAGGCAATGTGAAGGATATAAAATGGGTCACAACAACATAAATTATTTACTTTATTTAATTATTTACTATGCAGATGATGCTGCACTCATCGCTAATACAGAGGACAACTTGCAGAGAATGTTGCATGTATTTAACCAATCCGCAAAGGAATACAATATGGAAATAGCCTCATACAAAAACCAAGTGCATGGTCATCGCTACACAGCCAATTCGCGACAAACTTCAGGTAGACGGTTCAGTGATGCAACACGTAAATGAATTCAAATACTTGGTAATCACACTTTCGAACTACGGGACGAACACTGAAGAGGAACAGGCTAAATACTGCCTATCAAGGACGAAGAAGAAGAAGACATAATTAAATACTGATGTGAGAAATAGTGATTTGTCTAGTCACACGTGACCTAAATCAATTAATAAAAGAAATGGCATGATTAATCCTTGCTTTTTTATGTAGAATAGCCTGCTAGGGTATCTTACTGGATAGCACCTTGGTGTAACACGCCGGCGGCGCGGCCGTGGTTCGAGTCCTTGGGGCGGGCACCACACAGCGTGATTATTTTCTATATGCCACTTTACACACTCACCAACGCGTACACATTTTCAACATACACCTACTCACTATTATTATGTAGAATATTTATCTTCGAAGGTGACATATGTAAATGACTTAAGTAACCTAACGTAAGTCTAATCTCTCGATCAATTTGTATCTTTATTGAACTGCGCTGTGTATTAATATCAGTGATTAGACTTAAGGATAGTGCAAACAAAATAAGAAGACAAGTGTTCAAGTCTTAACTTAAGCAATTGCATTTCCTGATTGCTTTCAAAAATGAACAAATACCCCTGGTTGATCTTCTAACCAATGATCAACAATAAAGAACTTAAGTCGCGCATGCGCCACGGATATTATAGACATGCCCTTCCAATATAAGGGAATAAAGTCGGTTTCATATCAGTATCAGCTCGACCATGTATCATTCTCCTACGTCATCCTACGCGTCTGTGCCGTATTCTTTGGTGTTACGTTTACTCTGCAGGGGAAATCCGTAAAACCCTTTAAATAGGGCTCCGTGAATTTACAATTTGCGTAATATTAAATTAAACTTTTGATCATCACTAACAGATGGCAGCACTGTTCCAAATCATAGAAAATAATCGAAAATGGAATCATCGCTTACGCCGATTATTATCGGGATCACAGTTCTCGATAATAAACGATTATTATCGCCCTCCACAATAGATATTAATCGATTTCCGATAATTTTTTGATATCCCTATGTGCGACTTAAGCGTGCGACGGCAAGACCAACCGACATATCAATACACACAAAATACCCCAAAAACGCCGCTGGTGCGAACACATTGTATCAAAGCAAATTGATGTCAGATAAGTTACAGTAAAGCGCATATCTTGCTACATAGATTAATAATTAGTTTTCGTATTTATTAAATATTTAAAATATTTTGCTTATATTTTAAAAACTGTACTCTCTAGACCGAATTTTACTTAACGTGATTTAAGAAAAATAAATTAAAGTCATTTTAACATAACTTGCAATTAACAATAAATAAAAAATATGACTTTATATTAAGTGATAGACTAGATAATTAACAACCTGTCTCTAATCAATTCTCGGTTGTAATACTTTTGTTCTTTCGCCTGACTTTTGTTTATTGTCAGTAAGTTTAGGATTCACAACGTGAAATTGGCCATAGGTGAACAATTCTCCCAATTATGTGAGAATTATTACTTCTTTTATAATTAACCATTGATCATTTGCCACTCATCAGTTCATTCTATTTTTGATTTTGGTAATGCATAATTTAATAAAATTACAGAGCCGTACTTAAAAGCAATTTAAAATTTAAAAAATGAAGCTTTTCAATGTTTCCATGTTTCCAAAGATAATAACCATTTTTTAAATTTGTTTACAGAACCGTACTTAAAAACACTTTAAAATTTAAAATAATTAAGCTTTTCAATGTTGCCATGTTTTCAAAGGTCATAACTTTTTCGACATTTTTATTTTTTTACAGAGTCGTACTTAAAAACAATTTAAAATTTAAAAAATTAAGCTTTTCAATGTTTCCATGTTTTGAAAGATAATAACTTTTTCGACATTTTTAATTTTTTACAGAGTCGTACTTAAAAACATTTTAAAATTTAAAAAATGAAGCTTTTCAATGTTTCCATATTTCCAAAGGTAATAACTTTTTCGACATTTTTTAATTTTTTTTTTGCGATTTTAGTACGTCCCCGTAGAGAAATTAATAAATTAATTCGTAATTCGCGCTCGCGTTCGTTAGTTCTCGTCGCTCTCCTATTCTTGGTCTATTTACGCCACGAAACGACCGGCCTCTTCTGCAAAACTGTTTAACGGCAAACCAGCAGCACATAGTGAGTGATTCCTCGACCTTTTCTTTCTTCGTTTTGGTAGCTGACGATGGACAAGAAGTAGAAAAAAGAATCTTCAACATTACGTGCTCCGCCCCAGAACGACTCGTAACAGCTTTGGTGTAATTTTGATTCTAACGGTAGAATAGTAACTTCGCTAAAAATTTCTGCGCTGCTTTATACTTACAATTAGGTATTTCTTTCATGCGTGTGCATCGGAAATGAAATAGATGGAGTTGAATCTTGATATGGAAATCAAACTCTGCATCTTAGGAGCAGTTCAACATTTTTTCATGTAAAGCATGAACTCTTCCCGTGAGAAGGGAGAACGCCATTATCACTAACAAGACTGTTCCGAACGTATAGGCTTCAATTACGCCCGTCGGCGTTGGTTTAACGGTTAGTTGGTGTAGCTGCTGCGTCGCCCATCTGTTTTCCTTCGGGTACAGAAGGTGGTTCAAACCTTTATCGTGACTTTCGAAACAAATGTTTAATAATAATTTGCTCGGAAACTATCCGGTATTGCGTCTTAGGATTTTTAGTTTTGAAAATTTCATGTGATTGGGCGTGGACTCTTCTTGTAAAGGGAAGTTGTCAAATTTCGTCCAAGTTCGTCCCTTTGTCTGAGCTGAGCTCGGCACGTCAGCGCGTCGCTATATACCTATCTCCTCTTTATACATAAGATATGCCAAAGAAACTCCGAAGGCGTCGGCGACGCGCATTGCCAGCTGCCACGCGCTAGGGACGCGCTAACGTGAAAAGCTCAGCTCGGGCGAAGGGACGAACTGTCCAATGCCGGCTGGTTATGAAAGTGAGAGCAATGGACAGTCTCCCTCATTTAATACCGTGGTCAATTTCTGGAAACATTCAGTCCCCTTTATTGCACACTTCAAACTCCGTAATGTTTGTTTACGACGTGTGATTATGGGATTTATGACTTAAGTTACTTTCGGGGACATTATTACCTGCTCCCCTTCACTTCATATGCCTAGTCTTCGCATCATTTTTTAAAATTAATCCTGGGCGGTCAATGCCACTAGCGCTGTGACCAACTATGATCTATTGTGCATGGATCAATACTATGGGCCAATAACGGAGATAACCTTTGAAAAGGCTAGAATCTCCTTGATCGACTTCCCCTTGAATTCAGCGAGACATAGCTGCTCGCTGCCTAGCAAAGAAAGTCTTTCAGGTGCTAGGGGTGCACAAGTGCAGAGTAGGTGCAAATTCACACCATTCACAAGCAAGCCTCTTCGGTTCATATATCTTTCAAGCCTTCATATCACTGCTTACATAACTTGTCGATCCTCTGCCATGAGAACCACATCCTAAGCATAAGCCAGCATCCACAGATTTTTCCATCCCACAAAAATCCCTCCATCCTTGCCAATCTTCAAGTTCTGCCCCATTTCGCTCGTGTAGATATATTAAACAGCAGAGGGCTCATTGGACGATTCTGGTAATGATCTGGTAACGATATTGATTTCCCTTGATATTGCCACGGCCCTCTTACTGGACTCTTCCGAGGGTACCGTGTATTACCCGGGTTCAGGACATCGACAACAATGTGGACTGTTTGGTATTCTTTATTGTCTCTTGTTGTGAGCATTGACTACCGTTATCTATTCGCTCTTCACATAACTCTTCACGATTTACTTATGCCCCTATGCTAACTTAAGTACTAATTAAGTATAAACTATGTGACGCCGTTTGTTGCCAATTATTTCGACCATTCTAAACTTGGCAATGCAAGAGATGTTTGTTTACATTCTCGAACTACACCGGTGTAGTTGGTAACACACCGTACATGACATACGGAGATTGCAGGTTCAAGTCCTGTCGTAGGAATTTATCATTTTCTCTTTCTAATTATTGCAATTCGTGATTAACATCCTAAAAATTGCCTACCGATGAGTATTTGTTCATATTGTATGTCAAAGGTAGCTTCGACCAATAAGAAGTTAGCAGCGAGCCTTCCAGCAGCGAGATCAAATTGCCCCATTTAAAATATCACGTAAAATAAAATTTTGCCATTACCCCTGGAGCTTCTAATATATTATAGATTGTATTATTTCAATCAGATCCGTAGTCTTCGTTTTGTAATATCGGATACCGA
>JAODAC010031595.1:0-14551 GCA_027575185.1 Mimaenictus wilsoni
TCACGCCAGACTAAATATTGATAATTTGGCGACAAATATAAAAAAAGGGCTCAAACTTGCCTCGCCGTTCACAACAATAACTATTGTTTTTTTTTTTTCTTAATGCAACTTTTATCAAATGGACTGTCAAATGGACTTTCCAATTCAATGTTATGTGATACGTCCTACGAACGTGTGAATCTTTAGGCGCCACATGTGCATATTGTTATATTGTTTTGAAAAGACCTTTCTTTGGGATTTTCTGTCCCGGGACTTCTTTTTAAATTTTTATTGGTGGTTTATGAGAATTTTTATAGAAACCACCACTTCAGGTGGTAATCTGAGGACACTTCACAGTTGGTGCATTGAAGCATAGCCGAATAAACTCAGAGTACCGCTTGGTCTCCCGAATTTGCATAATATCAGCGACATGGAGCTGACGCAAAATTTCTGGGCGCTCTAATACATTTAATACGTAATACATTCATACATTTTCTTTGCCTTCTTTTACAAAACTGCTTTACTGAAGCTTTCTAAGGAAGGCCAGGTTGTATTACGTCTCAACCCAGGACCTCGGGCGCGTTACACAGTCGCTCTTCGATTCTCTTCCTTTGTTTCCCAGGATGAACAGAAACTAAGGGTAAATTCCCTCATTGAAATCATCAAGGCAGATGCATGCGATGCTAAAGGTTTTACCGGGGATGACTGTTGTATTGGCCGTATCCATTATTTAGCTGAGATAGCTAAAAGTCTAGGGTTTAATTTTGGGAATCCAGCGGTATGTCCAGCGTCCTTTTGCCGATTCCTTCCAGGGGAATTCCAGGCAGTTATTAGGTCGAAGGCTTCGATTTCCAATCCTATAAACTTTGCCCGTTACTTTTTCATTTGCTCGAGTATCACCAAATCTATGGACGGACTTGAAGGTATGGCGACTGACGAGTTGGTACGGTAGACTCAGGCTATCCGTAAGGGCACCCTAATATTTCCCATCTATTTCGTGTACTCTTAAGTTACTCCGTCTAGGCAGGGGTTGAGCACTGAAGACACCAGTACGCCTCATGAACTTTCTCCACTCCCTACCGTCACGGAAATAAATCTTGTCAGCGTTGTTGCTGCAATTCGTGCTTATAGGGTGACCTAACCTAACCTAACCCAGGTATTTTAACTCGTTTAGCCAAGGACCTTCCATATTGAGGTATTCATTGCCTCGGTAGTCCTATCTCCTCGATGATAGCCAGCCGCTTTTGGCTTGACAGCTACAAAAGCTTGATTCTCATCCACAGTGATGCATTCTGTTGTAAGAGGGCATTCTCGATCTTCTTCTTGGCGTTTTATAAAAAAATATTGAGTATGGAAAGTAAATTATCTCAATTCTATTCGTTTCCATTGCAATTAAGTGTCTTCTTCTTCTTCATTTTTTTCCGCTTAGTCACTGTGAGGGGATAGGCCATCTGCCAGTTTTGCCACATCTGTAAATTTCGCCACTTTCCAGATTTACTGACCTACTACAATCTACCAAGTTTCTTTCAATTTTTAATTTCCTGATCGTGCTAGGAGTCTGGACAATGACATAGCAGTTATTTACCTAACATCTATAGATGTATAATATCTATAATTATTTCAGTATGAAACAACAAAACAACCACCAATTTCGTAGGGTTTTAAAACTGAGTACTCATTAATTATATTCATACCTCATAAGCAATGCTTATATTTTAAAAATGGACACATACAATTACAAGAACTTAGTGCAAGTCAATGTAAATTATTATTCTCCTCCGTTCAACCACAATAAAATGTTACCTTTAGAATTTTTCTTTTAATATCAATTGTACTAAATATAATTTATAACGCATCCGAGTTTTATTATCTTATGATGGTAATTAATTTATCGCCACTTTGCGTCTATAAACCCATATTGCAAACATAATTAACGTAATTACTAATTTATTAATAGTTGATAATTTATTAAACGTTGATAATAATGCTTAATTTATATTTATGTAGCTTCAGCTTTCACTTGTTCCATAAATTCAACAAAATGAAGGTTGTAAATAACGCAGTAAATAGAAATTGTATAATTTGTATTCTGAATAACTTAAAAGCCAACAGTTTACTATTCAAAAATGTGTTAAACTTCGATTGTCCGCATTTAAACCCTAAATGTTCGTATGCAACCTTAACCAGATCAACATTCAGATTATGTTGCATATCGGCATCCATAATCGGGTTAATTGCAACTTTAATATACTTATTAAGAAATGAAATGTACGTTGGTTTAACTACAAAAATGCTCCTTTTTCATTTCATACGGTTTATCGAAGTTGTACTCCTTTTAATAACAGAAATAAATACAATTGTTAAATTGAAGACTAAACAGTTCGAAATAAATGGATTAATAAATATATCTGAGAATGCTGAGAACTATGGTATTCAATATGCATTTTCGGAAAATTTATGTCGGTCACTGTATTACCATCTCCTTGCTCTATATATTTTGATAATAATACAGATTGTCTTAACTGTCCTGGATGTTATCTGGATTAATGGAACCATGGAAGTTATAATTCTCAAATTTATTGTTTTATACGTTCGGATACGGCTACTTGCATGGGTTGTTCACGGTATATTTTCAATGTTGATCTATATGGATATGTTAAACATGTATTTTAAACGCATGCATGAAATATTTAAAAGAAGATTTGCTCCTCCTTTAAAAGAGACCCACTTGCAAGTACATATAGATGATAGTAGAAAAATGATTGATGATGTTTTGGTTCGATTAAGAGATTACTATGCTTCATTACGTTTAAATCTGAAATATATGGAAAATTATGGTAATCCAGCGTTCTGCATTTGGTGGGTTCTTTCAGTTTTGGTACTTATTTGTGTTGCCTACATTTGTGTGGATTTTGCAATGGGAAATATGAAACTTACAATATGTGATTGTTTGACTCTTACGAAAATTTACATATTATTCGGATTCATGGTGATTTATTTAGAATACTGTGATCGTCTGAAATATTCGGTAATTATAAAATAATTTAATAATTTTGTATACTACGATTACCTCTTTATTGCTGCCTAGCTAGCCTAGCCTAGCCTATTTCATGCGTAGCTAAATGATAACGTACTTTTTAACGTACTTGCCGGGTTAAGCAGGTGTTGCGGATCGGAGTCCGGATGCAATGTATGGATTATTTCTAAGTTTCGCAACTTAGAAAAGCAACCACTTGGCTGGGATATCTTAATAAGGGAGTTAATACGAGTGTCGAAACTCTAAGCCAACCAAAGTCTACCACGTTATGACCAAGACTGAATATATTTTTTCAAAAACCAAAACAAGTTTACAATTTATCCCTACTAAATACAATTCTAACATGGGGATGGGGAGATGAACTACCATTCGTGTGCATCTGGCATCAACACATTAAGTTTTAGAGTTTCACATATATACAAAAAATCGTAGCAGGAGATATCTGGTTTGAATACATTTTCTTAAAAACAATTCTAGACTAAACATTACCATGATGCCATTAAGCTCTTGACTTCTTTCCCTAATATTGAATTCACAAACAAGCAAGCAAAGACCTACACTGAACATTGACATTTAAACGACAACCTACCCTTAAACAGCTACAAAAACTTTAAGCACACGTATGTTTTAACCAGACATCCAAATGAATAGACACACTAAGTAAATATTTCATTAAATAACCCTTAGGATCATGCGTTCCCACGCTATGCAGTAATAAACATTATGAACATTCCGGAATAAAAATAATCTGAACTTGAAACCATACATCCTTGATTATACATAAAATATTAGAAAACATTCACACACACAACAAAGTCATTTTAACTCATATTTCTGTCAATGAAATCATCGCCTGTTATTAGATTCAACTTTTATGATTTATAATATCAGTATTGTTATGCAGTCGAGGTTTGTTTCAATAAAGAAATTGTAAAAATTCCATTTGAGGGTACAAATGCAACATTTATTAAATG
Organism: Mimaenictus wilsoni; assembly: GCA_027575185.1. Lineage (NCBI taxonomy): Eukaryota > Metazoa > Arthropoda > Insecta > Coleoptera > Staphylinidae > Mimaenictus > Mimaenictus wilsoni. The sequence goes on from JAODAC010031595.1 coordinate 3,991, forward strand.
CGCCAGATGTTCGGTTATTTTTATGATACGTATCATCCATCACACAGTCAAAATATTGCTATAGAATAAGTGATAATTGTAAATTGAAATTATCCATTTTTTATTTAAAAATAGTTAAATATCGAATTAAAAAAAGTTTGAGAAACAAGCCTCGGACCGTCGACCACCCGCCTTGCAATCAGATACGCTAGCAACCGCGCCACACTAGCTGCTTGCTGGGTAGGTATTTAGAATTGAATGCATATTTCCAAACTCCTTTACAAAGATAATGCTGAATGGGGCGTCGCGACGTTATTACCCAAACTATGCGGCGTACACAACTTCTTCCTGGACTTACACATTGGACGGGTAGTCCAGCCCTGCATTTGTTTGTTTGGATACTTTTGTATCATTTTCCGAGTCTCCTAGCGTGGAACTCGGTGGTCTTTTGAGTCCGCCTGTCTTCGGTTCTAACCCTACCTTGGTCGAGCGTGGCCTTGGTATTTTCGCGATTCTGAACATATGGCCGCGGCGTATTGCTTCAACACGCATTGGTATTAGGCCTATTCTACACGTCTACCAAATATCATTGGAATCCAAGGTGCAACGGGGTGAGCCCCCCCACTTGTAAGAACATAATTCCACCGCGCGACGCAATTCGCGCCAGATGTTCTCGGGTATCATCGGCTCGTATGTGTTGATATCGCTCATTAGTCATTTAAATACACTTTCAATCTTATCTATGATTCAGTACAGATGACATTATTAATGAGTTAATTTCATCTACGTGCCGGTCATTTTTTCTGTGCAAAACCAAACCATAGTGTTCAAGTCTTCGAATAAATCCTTCAATGTGACTCTCACCGACTTTTCTCCGTTTCTATTGCTAGTTTAGATCTTCGTTCCAAAGGTAATAAGACTTTCATAATATTGCACAATTACTAATTTCACATCCTTCTTGTAATGGTATACGAGTTAATGATATACTCCATTCCAATTATTGGATGAATATAATCCTTCTTCTGCAAGCCAAATCGGCAATATAATTATTTTAATCACTATCAGAAAAGTTAAGTCATTCGGCTCTTTAGTTGTTCTACTTATGTTTTACTCAGCGATTTCTACGAAATTTGGTATATGCGTAGGATAACACTAGAAGCTAATTACATACAAGCGGGACATCGCACCTTTCAATCGTTGTCCTGTTCCTTCATCTGCTTCGGAGCGCTGACAGTTTTTTAATATCCACTATAATGCCTCATTGGTTGCCATAGTTTTTATTGCCGATATTTATCGACTAATGAAATTTGAAGAAAACACATTACAGAAAATTCTCTTTTTCGAATAAACTAGTACTTTTGTCTAAGTTGATAGCACAAGAATTAGAATAATACCATCCGGAATTATCTAGGATTTATAGTGATGTTCGTGCCTTCATAGTTGTTTAAAACAGTTCAAAAAGTTGTAATCAATTGTGTAAAAGTTTGCAATCCCGAGTATCTTACACTTCTTGAGAAACGTGACGCAAGAGAAAACTCAGGACTGCTGGTGAGCCCCAAGAACGATACTAGCCGAAGGAAGTTGAGGCCTTTGTTTGTAGAGTAGGTGGGTTTGCTTCGGATTCTAGTTTGAGACTGATTTATTTTGAAATCTTAAAAACTAACGGTCAGTACCGTAGTGACACTTTCTCTCTCTCTCTCTCGCTCTCCCTTCAGCGTGATACACAACGGTACCACGCACTCACCCCGTAGCGGCCTACCACTCTCAATTGCTGGGTTTGGTTCGCACATGTTTTATTGCCACCAACGACCGAGAGTTTACAACATGCTGAGTCAAGAAATACAAAAATATTTTAAACCTAGACTAAATTCTACGAAAATAATGGAATTGTACAGGCATGACCGGAAGGCCAAATGTTGCCTCGATCTTCGACGCTCTGGCTCATGCTGAGCGCAGTAAAAATGCGAGTTTTGGGCTCGTACGCCCAAACAAATTAGTTTCCCGGCAAAAAGCGATTATAAACGATAACATGCCGGATGAGATAAAATAAGCAAATTGCATAATTTACATATAACTAAAGTGCAATATACTTTTTCAGGTTGAAATCAAATATTAATATTGCCAGGCTATATTACTCAAGATTATTTTTAACCCAGTGATTGAAAATATCCGAATTTGAAATTAAAATATCCTCTAAAAATATGGATTCCCCAATGGCAGATTCTTCGAATACATCTAACAAGGCGATTCATTCTAAAAAGGTAATACACCTTTGAATTGATACAAAATATATTAAGAAGATTTCTTCTAGTCTCAACTTCAAGATAAAAATCAATCAATATCTGAAAAGGAGAACAAATCTATATCAACTTTTAAAAAATTTATTATTAATAATAACCTGAGTGATATTGAAGATTTCTTTAAACAATTTACTTCTGAGACAAAATTGGCACTTTTAAATCACATTGTTCCATACTTACGTGTGTGTAACATAGATTTACCAAACGACAAAACATATTTTATCATTGAACAAACTCTAAGGGCGCATTTCAACGAACCCCAGACGAGTACACAACTTGCCAACCCAACAAATAAGAACATTGACGATATTAAAATGTATATTAATGCTGTTATTGCTTGGAATGGACCACCAAATGATAAATTACTCTTTTATATCAAGCAAATCATATTATTAGCTAATAGCGTAAGATATACGAAGATATTAAAGGGATCAAAATTACTTTTGGTTAAATTAATTTACTTTCTCGAACAATATCTGAAAATATCTACAACTTGTGGTCCAATAAATATATTAATTGATCAGTTTGTTTCAACGGAGAAAGTGCAAGACATCCAGAGAATTTTTAAGTCAATTTTTGACACAATGCTGCAGGACAAAGAGGCCATTGCACATTTTATGGAAGACTATGAAATAGTTCGAAACATTAATAGCTTGCATAAAATTTTGATTAACTTAACGTTAGGTTTAAACGAATCTAATATATTTGCCATACAACGCATTAAGCAGATAATAGGAGAATGTTTAAAAGATACACCTGGATCACCTAATATTAACCAAGAATTAAAAGATATCATTAAAAAGCATAATATACCTAGGGATCAACTTATTAAAGATCGTGATGATGTTTCACATCTCAATGATATTCACGACTACTTCAACATTAATATGGATTTTGATGTTTTGATGTTGAAAAATGAATTCGATAAGATTACCGAAATTTACATCAAATCAAAGGTAGGATCAAATCGTTTTATTGCTTATTTAATAATGAACTCAAAAAATTCTGCAAAAACAAAATACGTGCCTCAGGAAACTTATAAGGTTCCATGTGATTGCGAAAAACATTGTATAGCTACATTATTGAAGCAGATACTTTCTTACGAAAGTTCTCCAGCATCAGAAATGTTTGTCCAGTTAGTTATTCAGGATTTGACAGAAGTTAAGGAACAAAACAACGATAACAATGATAAGAAACCGAAGAAATGGGATAAGAAACAACGTGTCCATGATCCTTGGTATTTAGTACCGAATCCATCATTAACAGGAACGGAATTAAGAAATAGTCTTGCACATTCAGATCAACTTTGTGAATCATTAAAGCTTGACATGGTCATGCTTGTGAGAGCAACGGCTGAATTGATAATTGACAACTGGGATCAATTTTATAGTGGGCAAATAGATATTGCGAGAGGAACGTTTAAAAAGTTTACAGGAGATTTGAGTATTCATCTAAATACTTTAAACATGTTAGAAGAATTCACAAGCGTTATTAAAGCTGGACAATTAAATGATGTTAAAATTATGCTTGAGAGTTATGATGATGAATGGATACATTGGCGTACTTATTCGAAACAAACTGCATTGCATTTGTCATGTTATAACAATGACATAGAAGTATTTAAACATATAGCCACAAAAGCGCCACAATTGTTAATAAAGAAAGATATTGACGGTAACACCGTACTGCATTTAGCTACGATGAATGATAATATAAATATTGTTAAGTATATTTTGGATGTTGATGACTTCAAACAATTGCAAAGCGTTGATTGTGTTACGAATTTTGTTGGAAGCACACCTTTCCATCTTGCGGCGGAACGTGGTTTCGACAAATTGATTAAAATATTGCTGGACCGAGCTGTTATTTATTGCGTTTATTATAAAAACTATTTCAATGACGATGCGTTTGAGTGCGCAATTCATAAATTTCACGACCGCATTGTTAAAAGTTTAATCGAAATAGGCGGATTTAATATGAATGATGTTGATGTTGATAAGATGCAGGCATTCCGAGAGAAGAATGACACGTGTTTAAATGTATGGCTAACGAACGGGGGCTTTGATAAAGACTGGTTTAATTCACATCCCCAGTCAGACGTACAAAAAATGTTTGACCTTATAAAGGGCGGTAAACGGAATGAATTGAAAGTCTATTTAGCGCAGAACAAAGGAAAACTGGGGATGTGCAATCCAGAGAATGGAAAATGTAGTATGCATTATGCAATTGAAAGTGGAAATTGCGAAATGATAAAGTATATATTTGAGCAAATGCCGCATTTACTGTTCCTACCGGACATAAATAGCGATACCCCGCTTGATCTGCGTAAAGTTGAAAGCAGAAAACTGCTAGAATTTGTAGCCAGTTGTAAAGATACACATTTTTTGTGGCAAACCCTGAAGCAACTGCAGCAAGGAAGATCAGAACCTGCAGATGAGAGAATCGACGACATTCTATTTTGTTTGAAGAAGATCCAAAATGAATCATTGCTAGCCGAACAATATTACTGCCGTACTTCCTTGTAAGGCATTTTTCTAAATGCAGGTCTATAGGTCAATTCTTATTATAAATATTGTTTAAGGGAGCTAATTCGGGATATTTTGTGGAAGGACACAAACATACAGGAATCCATACAAATCCAATTAATTCCTTTCCTAAAATACGTGACAGAAACGTACACTCATGATGAGAATATACAATCCAGTATAATGTAAGAAATAAGCTGCTTTAAAATGGAAAATATGGTAAAAATTTATTTTAGGTATATATTAAAGAAAGTACCCAAGGATGTGATGGAAAAAATGAATCTAAATCTACAAGAAATATTGATTTCAAATATTAATGCATTTCCAAGGAACGAAACGATAATAAAGCATATTCCATTCTTTACAGATCACATTTTAAGTATACATAAGGTAATGAGTCACAAATACGGTGACACCTCGTTATACGAGTTTAACAATAAGAGAACCGAGTCCGACCGGTACCATGTAGCGGCAAAATGCGGAACTAAAACGTGAAATTCAAACTTTGTTCGAAAATATTTTCTAATCTGCATGTTATAGATTGCCTATTCTTGCACGGATAAATTTCTCATTAAATATAGTTTGTTTTAAATATGCATATTTACGTCTAAATGTTGGGTATTTATTGAGATATTTATCGTGAAAATAAAAAGTATTTTCCGAGAAATATCGAGTTTTAGGTTTTTCAGTTTTTTTCATCTTACCCTTATTGCTAGGATTATAAATCATGTACCAATCGATTCAGCGTGAAAATATCTTTAAAATCCTGCGACAGTTTTTCATTCGATTACTTAGAACCGATATTATAACTCATGAAAGTTGTCAGTGAAATCATCGACGATATTAGACTGAACTTTCATGAGTTATAATACAGGTTCTAAGTAATCAAATGAAAAACTGTCTCACGAGTTTGAAGATATTTTCACGCTAAATCGATTGGTGCCTGATTTATATATAATCCTAGCAATAACGGAAATTAGGAAAAAGATGAAAAACCTAAAACTTGATATTTCTCGGAAAAGACTTTTTTCACGAAAAATATCTCAATAATTACCCAACATTTAGGCGTAGATGTGCATATCAAAACAAACTATATTTAATGAGGAATCGATCTGTGCAAGGATGGGCATTCTCTAACATGCAGATTCGAAAATATTTTAGAACAAAGTTTGAATTTCACGTTTTAGTTCCGCATTTTGCCGATACGTGGTAATGGTCGGGCCCGGTCCTCTTAATTCGTTTCGAAACTATACTCGTATCTTAAAGTATAACTTGGTACGATCCGTGTGATTCTACCATAAAAGTCAAAGTGAAATGAGACATATAAGCTCCAGGTAAATTTCCGATTTTGGAAATACCTAAAATCCCCAGCAAATTTTCTCAAACTCGATGTATTATCGGAAAGGAAATACACATTTCAAATAAGTAGCATGTAATATGACCAAGTTATGGGTAAAAAATAGTTTAATTTTTAATTATTAATAATACCCAGCCCATATTCACAGAATCGGTTGCGGGGCTCATGACAATGACGTCAAAGTCAAAATGTTCCTCCTGAGACGATAGATAAGAATCTGCAGTGTAAACATGTTTATAATCACACAATTTCATGTATTTTCTAATACACTCGTGCCGGACGTGCAGGACGAAATATAGACAACTCCTGGCGGCTACCTTCTTGTCAAATTTCGGTTTAGTGGTAGTTCCCGGAACAAAAAAGGGTAGGAGTAGGTAAGACCGAGTAAGACGCTCGCTCGTGCCCAAAAATGGACGGTATAGATAGGAGGTTGTAAATGGCGTACTAAGCGTATGAATTATAGATATTCTAGGTTTCAGCAAGCTTGTGCTAGTCCAACATCTGTGCCGTTGAGACTATGAGGATGGAATGCGGCGGAACGGGCTAGGCGCAGAGTTTTTTCTAGTTAGTTCTACCAGCCATTTCTTCCCCCCACAACCAACTTATCATTCTAACCTCCACTTCCATTTTCTTCCACACTTTCTCTACGTCGGCTTTCTCCACTCCTGACAAAACTACATTCTTCCTCCTATCTTCTCTCTCCCTTCGTTCTACTTTACATGGAGTTTATTTATGTTGGCTTTTACGGTAGGATCACACGGGTCTTGGCACGCTCGAAAGCGCAAATTCACTCGTATCTCGAGATATAAATAAACACTTTTGGTTTTATTAGGGGAGAACTACACTGAACGGACTGGACTTTATCACTAAACTTTTAGTTGTGGTAAATAAACTACATTTCTTTTTGTGGCCCATTAATGAATACACGTATATTTTTAGATTATTGATAATATGCAAGACAACAGAATCACGGAAGAACTGATATACAGATTAATTTTACCATACCGTTTATTTCCACTTCAAGAATTACAAATTATTAAATATCTTGTAAATCATCTTATCCGCAATCCGACATCAAAAGATATTCAATATAAAGTGTTGTCAGTTTTTATTATTAATTATATTTCACATTACTTTATCTAGTAGCATGTAATTTCAGAAAAATATTATCAAGTGACTATATCAATGAAGAACAAATCTCATTATGCAGAGACACGTTATGCACAGCCGTAAAAGCCATTGGTCGCAGGTATTGGACCTGCTATAATATGACTAGAGTTTGTGCTGAAATAATGTATAAGTTGTTCAACTGCAGAGATGAACTACTCGAACTAGAAAATATTGCATTGGATTCTAAAGATTTATCAATAATGTGGTTTATTATTTTTAGTTCAACTGCGAATTGCTTATTTCGAATTTACGGAACATTTTTGAACAGTACAATATAAACCACCCGAATATGTGGTTAAGCATTTCTTCGCGTATCATTAATAAGTATCAGGGCACAACGGAAAAATCAATAGAAGAAAAAACAGAAACAGAATCAACAGATGAAAAGAAGATAAATCAGATTTTGTTAGTAATTGTTTGAGACATATAAAATTAGAAATTAATACGGTTGTTTTTCAGGCTGCTCCTAAACAAACACATATTCAGCAAAGTCGGCAATTTGATGAAATTGGAGAAACCATTTGTTAGCACAATTTTCAGCATATTCGGCAAACATCAAAGATCATCCGAATACATCAAACAATTACATGAATATACAAATATATTCAAATATTTTTTAAATGCACGGGTACGTTATATAATTGAGAGGGCGTTCTTTATAACCAGTTTATGATCGATACCACGGTAGCGGCGAAATATGGAACTAAAACGGGAAATTCAAATTTTGTTCTAAAATATTTTCTAATCTGCATGTTACATAATGCCCATTCGTGCACGAATTGATTCCTTATTAAATATAGTTTGTTTTAATATGCACATTTACGCCTAAATGTTGGGTAATTTTTGAGATATTTATCGGGTAAAATAACGTCTTTTCCGAGAAATGTCGAGTTTTAGGTTTTTTTTTTCATATTTCCCGCTAAGATTATATAACTCATGCATTAATCAATTCAGCGTTAAAATATCTTCAAACTCCTGGGGCAGTTTTTCATTTGATTACTTAGAACCGATATTATAATTCATGAAATTTGTCAGTGAATACATCGCCGTTATAGACTCAACTATCATGGCCTGTAACATCGGTTCTAAGAAATCAAATGAAAAAGTGTTCCAGGAGTTTGAAGATATTTTCACGCTGAATCGATTGGTGCATGATTTATAATCCTAGGAGTTTGAAGATATTTTCACGCTGAATCGATTGGTGCATGATTTACAATCCTAGCAAACGAATGAAAAATCTAAAACTCGACATTTCTCGGAAACTACGTTTTTTTACACGATGAATATCTGAATAATTACCCAACATTTAGGCGTAAATGTGCATATCAAAACAAACTATATTTAATGAGGAATTGATCCGTACAAGGATGAGCATTCTGTATCGTGCATTAGATAATATTTTCGAACAAAGTTTGAATTTCATGTTTTAGTTCCGCATTTTGCCGAAATTGTTTTTATATTTTACATTTTTGTTAGGTACCTCAAACAGATGAAGAAAAAGGTGGAGAACAAGAAATAGATGAGTGTGATGAGATTTATTGCTTGATGCGGATGCAATATTTGAAATGTGTACGTACACTTAATTAATTTGCTAAGTTCCGTCAGACTCAAATATTTCATCATTTTTATTTGTTATTCATTTATTTGTTATACTTCTATTTTAGGTTTATACAGAGCCGGCTACTTTCAATCATGAATATGAAGAACGAACGAATGGGTTAATGCTACGGGATGAGGTACTATTATTGGCCGTTAATAAGTTCCCGCAGCGAGACAAAATTGCCCCATTTAAAAAACACGTAAAATTATATTTTGACACTCGATACTTGATCTGCTAATATTTTATAGATTATGTTATTGCAATCAGATTGGCAGTCTTCGTTTTGTAATATCAGGTACTGGTCGTATGAAATGACCAAATAAAAGTGGATGTCTCTTATGGAAATTAACATGCAGGAATTTAAAAATCATCACACCTTTTGATCTATCTACATTTGATAAAAGTTATTGGCAATTAACAACAAAAGGGTTAGAGATTACTCGGCACCCCATAAAATCATATTGAGTTTGATCTCTATCGGTAGATAAAAAATGGCATTCAATTTCATTAAAATTAACTTAAGTAAGTTGCAAATTGTTGATTTAATTCCTAGTACAGATTGAGAAAAAATAGTTTTGGCATAACAAGTACGGATTTACGAGGACTCATTGCAAAGTAGACAAATCTACCTGAACGTTGGGCACAACACATTGCCATCCTTTTTTGATCAATTTGATCGATTATAACTCCTTTTCTTACGCAGCAGTAAGGTATTGGCCGTAGTTTTTACAAATTAAATTATATCTAATTAACAACAATTATTAATCATTTACATTCGCCCTAATGATCGCAAGGTCAATAATTCACGAAAAAAGGATTTTAAATGATTCTGCATTTTAATACACTGTGTTTCATATCAATATACAGAGAATAACTTCACAACTTTTATTTTATTTAAAATAAATTGAATTAATTGTAAATTATTGATTTAATTGCAAAGACAGTTTGCGAGAAAAAAAGTATGCTATAGTAAATGAGATTTGACAGTTTAATGAGAAGTGCGTCCTGATGAAAAACGCCCCCCAACCGGGAACGTTGGGCATTGTGTTCGATTAAATCAAAAGGTCCAGAAGAGGGACCTTTGATCACTCCAGCGGGGAATAAAAGGAAATAGGAATTACACGTCGTTGCATAAAATCATATTGTGTTTGGTCTCTGTCGGTAGACAATAAAATGATTCATTCAATTTTATTAAAATTAAATATAGTGCAAATAGTGGAAAGGGCCCACCTGGGCAGCATAGTTGGTAGTGCTTTGGTTTACCACGCAGTCGGATGGGGCTCGAGTCCCCGAGGTGGGCTCCCACATTTGTGAATTAATTCTTTAATTAATTCACACAAAAATTAATCACACAAAATCCACATCATTAAATTCACACTACAAGAATCACAACAAAATCACACACCAAAAATCACATTAATCGCAGTATGCGCATCTCACGGCAACTACAACAAAAATTATGTAAAATATAAAAATAATAAATAAACATGTATCCAGTCGATAGCCAGGTCAATGGACCAAATACAATATTATTTTTAGTGCAAAGGTGTGATGATTTTTAAATTCTTAATTTTAAATTGGGCAAGTTTTTCTCACTGTTAACTTCTAACTGTTAACTTTCTAACTGATA